>JAKUCM010001941.1:0-81977 GCA_023374145.1 Lepidium sativum
GACTGATAGGGGAATCAGTATGCAAGAGAGTTAATTCAAAATTCAGACTAACTAAGAATTGTGTCATAGAATTATATATGAGTGAGCAAGAGAGTTATTTCAACATTTGGGCTAAATAAGAATTAAATCATAGGAAACCCACCCAAGAGACATTACACTGTTACAGTAAGCAAAGGTAACACTGGAGGCATAATTGGAAAATTCACGGTAGAAGTAAGTAAATATTTTGGAAGTTGAATGAAATCCACATCAAAATATAACTTTCTTTAAGGAACAAGGAGCTGAAAACTGACATAATGACTTTGGCCGAACGGCGACTGCTTTAAACGACTATATTAAGTCAATATAAATTTGTTGTTGTCGGGAAGTCAAATACCAATTGGATATATATTCTTCGTGATTAAGCTTCATTTCTAAAATTATCCTTAATGCAGGACGAAAAGGAAACCTACTTATTTCCCATCTTCGACATGCACACAATTTTATCCTCATGTTCACACTAAAAGATTTACCACTCTCAAGTACCCTCAAATCGACCATCTCATCCTAGAACATCTTACAAAATTTCATCTTTTGCTGCTCCAACTCATGGATTTTGATAATGAGCTTTTTACGGTTATCAAATAACCTACTGTTATGTAATCATGTTGCAATACAGTAACATGTCAATCCATCTGGGCTAGCAACTATTCAATTTGGATGCAATCTACTCCACCTAATCTAAGCCAGAATGATTATGGTGAATGATATTATGCTAATCAAGCTTAATGAAAACAAAGTGCAAAACAAAATAAAAACAGATCGTAAAACAAGTAAAAACAGAACGCAAAAACAGAACGAAAACAGAGCAACTAAAAACAGAGCAATGACGAAGAAAACAGAGCAATGAAGAAACAGAGTTTTCGCAGAAAAACAGAGTGCTAGAAAAGTCGAAAATTCAATAAAGGAAAGTGGGTTCTTGAGGTTAAGGATCAACGATCAAGGCATTCCTAGGGGTTCCAGACTTATTTATCAACCTATTTAGATGACCTCTAGGCAAGAAATCACAACAATCACATTCATTCTCATGCAATGAGACCTCTCTCTAACCCTAACCAGACTTGATTCTCACCAACGATTAGAGGGCTCAAGAGGCACTAAACAATGACCTGACAGAGCCGAATAACACCCTAGACAATCAATCTCTTGAGCTAAGAGAAGTTATTTACAACTTAAGTTCATTCAAGCATTATCACAAACACCTTTTGGGTGGGAAACACCAAACCATCAGATTTCAATTGATCAGAAAGAAATAAGCATTAAGGACACTTTGATTGAAGAGATCTAAGCCTAATCAAACCTAAACAAGTCTGAAATTCCCTAAATCTACCATAATCTCACTATCTCCTCAAGAACCCTAATTGATCTACTCAATATTCATGATGAAGAATATAAACCCAGAATTCTAAACCATTAACATCATTAGAAAGATCAACAGAGATGAACAACAATGATTGAAAGCAGAAAATCGAATTATCTAAAGATCAACCAGGATCTAAGATTCAAAGAAAAGGAAATTACAAAGGAAAAAGAAGAAAAGTCTTTTTTTTTTTGCTTAAAGAAAAGAGGCTAAAACGTTTTAGGGTTTGCTTAATTACATAAATTGGGTATTTATAGGCCTTTTTACAAAAATCCCTAATAAAGTCAACTCTGACGAAAAAGTCAACGTTCTGGTGCGAAAAACCACTTGACCAAGTGATGGTCGAGTGTCATGGAGACATGCCAAATCTTCTAGATCTCATCCTGAACTTCAACTTTAGGCCAATCGATTCACCCATAGGTCTTCTTGTAGTCCAAAATACTCCATAATAAGCTCCTAAAGTACCTGAAATCCGCCCTTTATGCAATGTATGCAATGCCCAATAGTAGATATGCAAATTAGGCCTAAAAGGACCTAAAACAATGATAATACTGCAAGTATGAATGCAAAACATGCTAAATAATGCCCCTAAAACATGCTAAAATGCAGACACATCAACTTCCCCAAACTTAGTCTTTGCTTGCCCTCAAGCAAATGGATAAAGCTAAGAAGGAAGAGAGGTTGCTGACAATAGGAACAACTCACCTCAAACAAACAATTTATCAAGCTGAAAACCGTAATCCACAAGTGAACCCTCATTCCATTGTAAAAACCACAATCTACTTACATCAAGGCTTAGCATAATAATCTAATACTCCCTAATACTTAGCTGGACTCTAAGAAACTCAGATTTGAAACCTACTTCTATAAGTACAGACCGCAAGACGGGCTATCGATCAAAGACTTTGGGATTCAACTTCCTCAAATTCAGCTAGACACCATTAATTCTGCATTTAAATCACTTCTTACTTTCAACTCCTACATTTACTCAAATTCATACTTATTTTCTCCAGCCTTATCAATGAGACACGAAAAAGTACGGGTTTACGCAGAGTCCCGGTTCACCTTAGGCATCAATGAATTAGCTTTATCAATGAAACACGAAAAAGTACGGGTTTACGCACAGTCCCGATTCACCTTAAGCAACATCAGAATGGTTTCATCAATGAACACAAGAAGGTACGAGTTTACGCACAGTCTCCGTTCATCTTGGACCATATTATTTAAGCTGAGTTGTAAGAAGGATGATTCTATATTTCTCTTATGCTTTTCTTTCTACTTAGCTAGCTGAACCTAAGGAAAAATCTTATGCAATGTATCTCAATCCCCTAATTTGGCAAAAATTAAATTCGATTATAAGGAAACAAATCTGGTCCTTTTCGAGACACAACATAAGCACCGGTTTCTAAGGTCAATGATCTACCAATCAGTGTTCAAGAGGGAAGAACGCAAGTCCAAGAGTTCACTATGGTTACTAGCTAATCAACCAGAGCAAGACTGTCTATCATTAGCCACATAATTCCCAAAACTCTAGACTCGATCCTATATGAATGCAATGCAGCTACATGACCACTCTGTTTTTGACTCATGCTTTATCATGGTTTTTTTTTCAAATTTTTTTGGTTTTTCTATGCCTTAAATGAAATGCAGATGATGAAATGAGGAAAATCAAAACTAAGAATCACAGAAAACAAAGTCAAATATCCTCTAGAACCCTCCCCCAAACATAAATCACACAGTCTCTTGTGTGTATAAAAGCTCGAAAGAGGGTCCTAGACCAGTAATTCAAGATAAAATATGCAATGGTATATACAATGAATGGAAGGAATTTGTACCTCTCGAGGTTCCAATAGTCGGTAACCTTGTCCCGCATTGCAGCCATGTTCTGTCGTCATCTTGTCGACGCTCGAGCTCACCACGGTCGAGTGTCCCAGTTGATGCTCGATCTGGTGTTGCTCGAGTGTTCGACTCGAGTTTGTGGCTCCTGGGTCGAGTGGCTGCCTATATGATAATGCTGCAGTGTTTGCAAAGGAGTGCCTAGCTGGTGTTGGTTGTTGCTGTCTCTCACAATCCATCAACACAGAAGCGCGCCTTGGATGAACTATCCTTGGTGACTGCCCTCTATCTCTTTCAAAAGCAGCTACCCTTCTGCTCAGCTCCTCATTCTCCCGTCTTCTAGTCTCATCACTAGCAGTCAGCTTTTTGACTCTTTTCATGAGCCATTTGTTCATCTTTTGAAGCAAGCTGATGTGATTGTGTGCTTCTTTGATCGGGGCTCCCTGACGTGGTGGCAGAGTGAAATCCTCGAAACAGTATGTTTCAAGATCCACCTCGTCACTGTCGGTTGGGGATGAAGGTGGTGGAGGACCGTTGGGATAATATAAAGCCTCCAGTGGTGGGTTAAAGTCTGTGTTTCTACCCATTCTTATCGATGTGTATTTCCAGTTTGGCAATAGCAGAAAAGCGTTTGGTCTACGCAGGTGATGAAAAGAGTAGACGTGCTTACCTTGCACCTCAGTGGTGGATAGGAACTCACATCTCCGCAGATGATCGATGTTCATGAACCGAGGATCCACCCATTCTGCTTCATTGATGGGCACTCCACACCTTTCCAGAATACAAGTAACGAGTCCTCCAATGATGATTTTGCCATCACGTCCACCAGTTCTGTTATCTCTCACCCAATCGCGGTATATGACAAGCTGGTTAGCGAACTGGATTGTCAGACATGCTCCGTTTTTGTCTCCAATTATCGGGGAACCATCATTCCTCCTTCCAACAATGTCTTTGAGTGCAGTCACCAGCATTTCCATCTCCCCAAGATTGATAGTACCTATAGTAAAGCGTGAGAAGAACGTATTTGCGAGGATCATGCGAAAGTACCTCAAAGCTGGATTCCTAATCAGTGATGATTTCGATCGAGCTGACGAAAACCTACTCCTTGTTGAGGCTATAGAGTGCCATAGATCATCTAGTTTGGCTCTTTCAAAATCCGGCCCATAACTCTCAGACTCGACTCTTGGAAACTAGAACAAATCTCGGAGTGCTCTGAAAGTAAAATGGTAGCCCCGGCCCCTAATTGTGAAGATGAGGTACCCGCCACCTTGTCTCTCATGAAGACGCACATTGTCTGCATCATAAAGAACAATCTGGACAGTTGCTAGGAATTGCATGGTTTCCTCCTTGTATGCACGTTCTGGATGAGACACAAACGTGGACAGTCCACAATTCTGGAGCATCAGGTCCACGTCCCTAGTCAATCCCATTGCAGTCAATGCTTCCTTGCATGGGTAGTGGGTACCTACGAAAGCCATCATTCGCAGGTCATTGAGGGCTCTTTTTGCGTTATGCTTCTTCTTCATCTCTTCCTCCATCATTCCAGCCAGAATGATCTCCCTTGCTTCCTCAGCTTCTTGATCTCCATACCCTGCTTCTTGGAGTGTCTCATCCACGAGATCAGCCTCCATGTCTTCCTCTGCACCCTCCTCACGTCCCAACTTTGGATCGTCTTCATCCATGTATTACCTCTCTTCCTCCGACTCACTCTCTGATTGGATCACTAACCTTCTTCGCTATTTTTTGTCTGGTTTGCTCCTAGAAGATTCCCCTTGCTGAGGCTGTTTTCTGGACCGAGTATTGTTCTTGGCTCTGAGTCGGAGGAGACTAGCATGATTGGTTTTATGTTCAGACATGGTATCGATTCGCCAGAAAGAGGAAGGAGAGGTGACACTCGAGCTTGAAACTCGAGCAGTGGAGGTCGAGTGTCACAAATGCACTGAGGGATGAACAGCAACTGATCAAACTGAACCCTTGAGACCTCCTGTACTCGACTTCACAAGAAAGAATCTCCAAAAGAGAGAAAATCTAGAGAGAGTTTTTAGTGAGAGAGTGGATTTTTGTGTGAATGAGAAGGGAGAGAGTCTCCTCTTTATATAGAGAGGAGAGATAAGGGGAATCTTTTTCAAATTTCAAATTTTAATGTGGATCAAATCAAATATTTTAAATTAAATATAAAAGATAAGACATTAAAGATAGATTTGACCCGTTCTTCGCAGTAAATGTCTCCCCTTTTTCAGATTTTGGCAGTTATAGGTGCGCAGGCCTCGGAATAGGCAATGTGGTGGGACACTCGAGTATGACACTCGAGCATGCTTGCTTGCAGTCGTGTTTGCCTTTGAGAAATTCCGGTCCTATCTGGTTGGATCAAAAGTTATTGTGCATACTGATCATGCAGCTCTAAGATACTTGATGAAAAAGAAGGATGCTAAGCCTAGACTGCTTAGATGGATTTTGTTGCTACAAGAATTCGACATGGAGATAGTCGATAAACCAGGGGTTGAAAACGGTGTTGCTGATCACTTATCAAGGATACAGGTTGAAGAAACCCTTCCAATGAATGATTCTATGCCTGAAGAGCAACTGTTGAGCTTTTCCACCGAACACTCGACCATGACACTCGAGTACCACCTGCTCGAGTGTCAAACCCACAGACAAAGAAGACGTTTTTCGATCGGATCGAAGTTTGTGGGAACATGCTTACCATGGTATGCCAACTTGGTAAACTATTTGGTCGGAGGAGAACTGCCTAAAACCTTGAATTATCATCAAAGGAAGAAATTTTTTAGGGATGTAAGGCAGTATTTTTGGGATGAGCCTTATCTCTACAAGCAAGGATCTGATGGACTATTCAGAAGATGTGTATCGGAAGAGGAAGTCAATGGAATTTTGGAACATTGTCATGGATCTACTTATGGAGGACACTTTGCTGCATTCAAAACAGCACAGAAAATCCTTCAATCCGGGTTATGGTGGCCATCGATTTTTAAAGACTGCCAAGAGTTCATATCCTGATGTGATTGCTGCCAAAGAATGGGCAGTATAAACAAGAAGAATGAGATGCCGCAGAATCCGATCTTGGAGATAGAAGTGTTTGACTGTTGGGGAATCGATTTCATGGGACCATTTAAGCCTCCTTCTTTAGGAAACAGTTACATTTTGGTTGCTGTGGATTATGTCTCTAAATGGGTAGAAGCTATTGCAGCTCCTACAAACGATGCAAAGGTGGTACTTAAGCTCTTCAAACACATTATATTTCCCAGATTTGGTGTGCCAAGAGTTGTAATTAGCGATGGAGGATCCCATTTTGTCAACAAGGTTTTCGAGAATTTGCTTAGGAAACATGGGGTTAAACACAAAGTGGCAACTCCTTATCATCCTCAAACCAGCGGACAAGTTGAAGTCTCTAATAGACAAATCAAATCGATTTTGATGAAGATAGTTGGGCTGTCAAAACGTGATTGGGCCGCCAAATTGGATGATACTCTTTGGGCCTATAGGACTGCTTTCAAAACACCTATTGGCCGCACACCTTTTCAAGTACTCTATGGAAAATCCTGCCATTTACCAGTTGAGATAGAGTACAAGTCGATTTGGGCAACCAAACTCTTGAATTTCGATATCAAGACAGCACAAGAAAAGAGGCAGATGGACCTACATGAACTCGAAGAAATCAGACTCGAAGCATATGACAGCTCAAAAGCATACAAGGATCGAACAAAAGCAGCTCACGACAAAAAGATCCAGCGGAAAACAATCAAAGTTGGTGATCAAGTACTTCTCTTTAACTCAAGACTCAAGCTATTTCCCGGAAAGTTGCGATCAAAGTGGTCTGGTCCGTTCAAAGTACTACAAGTTTTACCTTATGGAGCAATCAATTTAGCCAATAGCAATGGAGAATGATTCACTGAAAACGGTCATAGAGTAAAGCCTTACTTGGCCAACAGCACGATTCCCGAGGGAACTTCGGTTCTGCTCGAAGAACCACCTCCTCTCCAATAAAAAGGAGGAAAGTCGAGCTTGAGACTATAAACAAGCGCAGTTGGGAGGCAATCCCAAAGGTATCCTCTGTATATACATTCAATTTCTTCCTTTTCGCATATTTTCCTTACAAATTTGCTATTTTTCATTTTTACTTGCATTTATTTCGACTTACATGCACTTGGAAGGTTTTTTGGGTCTCTTTTATAGGAAAATGGGGCCCACATGGGACAAGTGGGGTCAAAACCGACAAGATGGGACAACACTCGACCAAACCTGCTCGAGTGTCAGGCTCGAGCGTCCCGCCTTCATGCCTATTCACATGCCTCCAAGCCTATAACTGCCAAAAGCTGAGAAAGGGGAGACATTTACTCCGAAAAATGGGTTAAATTTTTCTTTAATGCAATATCTTTTCCATTTAATTCAAAAAGATTTGATTTAATCCAAGTTCAAATTTTGAATTTGAAAAGGCTCCCCCTTGTTTTTTCTCCTCTATAAAAGGAAGAGGAGCCTCTCTCCTTTCATTCATACGAAATACATTCTCTCTCTAACATTTCTCTCTAGTTGTTCTCTCTTTTTGTTCATCCACTACACTCGATCACCTCTGCTCGAGTGTCTTGTTCGAGTGTCCGAACATTTGCTCTTCCTCCGACCTACTTTCACCATGACAGACGACAAATCCAACAAAGCCAACCTCCTCCGCCTTAGAGCCAAAAATAATGCTCGATCAAGAAGCAATCCTTCCCAAGGAGAGTCTTCTATGGCCGCAAGCAGACCCGGCAGAAAGGAGAAGAGGAGGATGGAAGTACAATCTGAGAATTAGTCGGAAGAAAGAGGAGAATACATGGATGAGGACGAATTGGACCCGGACCTTGCTGCTGAAACACTCCGTGAAGATGGATATGGCGAAAGAGAGGCGGCAGAAGCAAGAGAGATAATCCTTGCCGGAAAAAGAGAGAAGGAGATGAAGGAGAGGCATAACTCGGCAAGAGCACTAAGCGATCTGCGGAGAATGGATTTTCTAGGCACCCGCTATCCATGCAAGGAAGCGCTGACCGCAATAGGGATAACAAGAGATGTAGATCTCATGCTGCAAAATTGTGGGCTGTCCACATTTGTGCAATATCCGCAAAGAGCATACAAGGAAGAGACTCTTCAGTTTTTGGCGACGGTTAAAATCATTCTATACGATGCTGAAAACGAGAGTCTCCAAGAAAAGCAAGGTCGCGGTTACATCTTCTTTGCAATAAGAGGAAGGGACTATCGAATGACATTCAAAGCACTTAGGGACCTCTTCGAGTTCCCAAAGGCCGAGTCCGAAAATTATGGACCCAATTTTGATAGAGCTGAGTTGGATGATGTGTGGAGGTCGATTGCATCAACAAGGAGCAGATTCTCATCATCCCGATCTAAGGCATCGCTGATCCGAAACCCGGCATATTTTCGAACAGTCCTAGCAAATACATTTTTCTCACGTTTTACTACTGGAACAATTAATCTAGGAGAAATGGAGATGTTGGTTACTGCTCTTAAAGACATTGTTGGTACAAAGAGCGACGGATCCCCGATTATTGGAGATCGAAACAATGCTGAATTAACCATCCAGTTTGCTAACCAATTGGTCACATACCGAGATTGGGCAAGAGATAACAAAACTGGAGGACGTGATGGAAAGATCACCATTGGCGGACTTGTCACATGCATTCTGGAAAGGTGTAATGTGCCAATCGATGAGACACAATGGGCTGACCCTCAGTTCATGAACATCGATCACTTAAGGAGGAGTCAATTTTTGGCTACAACGGAAGTTCGAGGTAAGCTCCTTTACTTTTTCCATCATTTACTTAGACCAAACGCTTTTCTACTCTTGCCAAACAGGGAGTACACGACAATAAGAATGGGGCAAAACACGGATTTCAACCCGCCTCTAGAAGCCTTGTACGATCCTAATGGCCCTCAGCAGAGTTCATCTCCAACAAACAGCGATGAGGTGGATCCCGAGGCATATTGTTTTGAAGAATACACGATGCCACCTCGTCAAGGAGAACCGATCCGAGAAGCACACAAGCACATAAGCTTGTTGCAGAAAATGAACAAATGGTTGATGAAGAAGGTGAAGAAGCTGACTGCTAACGACGAGGCTAGAAGGCAAGAAAACGATGATCTAAGTAGGAGAGTGGCAGCTCTAGAAAGGAACAGCGGACCACCACCACCACCACCAACAATTCGCCCAAGAAGAGCCTCCATATCCACGGATCGTGAGAGGCAACACCAACCAGCACCAGCTAGACGCTCCTCAGCAAACCCCGCAACATTCTCATACAGAAGACCATTCGATGCAGCAGGAGCAAGCTCGAGCCAACCGCTCGAGCACCAACCAGTCGAGCATTCCGAACACTCGACGGAAACGCTCGAGCAAGCTCAGATCGAGTGTCAAAGGCATAATGACTACTACATGGAGCTCATGCGAAATGTGGCATCCGATTACTGGAATCATTAAGAGGCACAAAAACCCCTTCCTTTCATTATAAATACCATTGCATATTTTTCAATTGACTTGCTTTTACATTTCTTTTACTTAGCTTGCTTTTGCATATTTTTCACTTGACTTGCTGGTCTAGGATCCTCTTTCGGACTTTTATACACACAAGGGACTGTGTGATTTAAGTTTGGGGGAGGGTTCTAGAGGATATTTGACTTTGTTTTCTGTGGTTCTTAGTTTTTATTCTTGCATTTGATCATTTGCATCACATCTAAGGCATAGAAAAACAAACCAAAAAAGTTTTGAAAAAAATCGAAAATGCATAAGTCAAAAACAGAGTGTTCATGTAGTTGCATTGATTTCATATAGGATTGAGTCTAGAATTTCGGGAATCATCTTGCTAGATAGGTAGACTTGCTAGGTTGATTGGCTAGTAACCATAGTGAACTCTTAGACTCGCGTTTTTTCCCTCTTGAACACTGATTGGTAGATCATTAACCTTTGAAACCGATACTTAGGTTGTGTCTCGAAAAGAACCTGATTTGTTACCTCATAATCGAATTCTATTTTCCAAATTAGGGGCTTGAGATACATTGCATAAGATCCTTCCTTAGGTTCAGCTAGCTAAGTAAAAAGAAAAGCATAAGGTAAATATAGAATCATCCTTCTCAAAACTCGGCTCAAAATATATGGTCTAAGATGAACGGGGATTGTGCGTAAACCCGTACCTTCTTGTGTTCATCAATAAAACCATTTCGATATCGCCTAAAATGAACCTGGACTGTGCGTAAACCCATACTTTTTCGTGTCTCATTGATAAAGCTAATACATCGATGCCTAAGGTGAACCGGGACTGTGCGTAAACCCGTACTTTTTTGTGCTTCATTGATAAAGCTAAAGCCAATAAAAACGAGTAAGGAGTTGAGAAGTGATCGAAAATGCTTAAACCATTAGTGACTAGCTGAATTTGAGGAAGTTGAATCCCAAGGTCTTTGATCAATAGCCCCTTTTGCGGACTGCACTTGAAAGAAATAGGTTTTGAATCTGAGTTTCTTAAGAGACCAACTAAGTGTTAGGGAATATTCGGTCTTGATGCTAAGCCTTGATGAAAGTAAATTGTGGTTCTTACAAAAGAATGAGGTTTCACTTGTGGGTTACGGTTTTTCAGTTTGGCAAGTCACTTGTTTAAGTAAGATGTTCTCATTGTCAGCAACTTCTCTTCCTTCTTAGTTCGATGCATATTTGCTTGAGGGCAAGCAAAGACTAAGTTTGGGGGAGTTGATGTGTCTGCATTTTACCACATTTTAGGACCATTATTTAGCATGTTTTGCATTCATACTTGCATTATTATCATTGTTTTAGGTTCCTTTTAGCATAATTTGCATTATTAGTGTCGGGCATTGCATACATTGCATAAAAGGGACTTTTAGGTACTTTTTGGAGCTTATCACGGAGTATTTCAGAGTACAAGAAGACCAATGAGGAATCGACTGGCCTAAGGTTGAAGTTCAAGATGCAAACTAGAAGATTTGTCACTCGAGTCTCCGACACTCGAGCATGACACTCGACCATCACTTGGTCGAGTGCCTTTACGGGCCAGAACTAAGACTTTGGACGAAGATTGAATCTTTGGGCTTCTCTGCGAAAAAGGCCCATCAAAAGCCCCTTTGTGCAAGCCCAATTGTCTTTTAGTTCTTTTTCTATTTTTCTTTCTTAGGGAAATTTCCTTTTAACTTTTAAAAGGAAATTCCCATTTTTCTTTCAAGGGAATTTTTCCCTTTTTCTCTTTAAGTATTTTTCCTTTTTCTTTAAGATCTTTTGATCTATAAATTGTACTAGAATTTCAAGTTTCAATATACAATCTTTTCTAGCAATTTTCGAGTCTCATATTTTTACTAAGGCATTTACGATTTTTCTAGTCTTAAGTTTTATGCAATTAGATTTCGATTTTAAGTCTATTGTTTATTTCATGAATTCTGAGTAAGTTAGTCTAGGGTTCTTGAGGAAAGGGTGAGATTAGGGAAAACTTAGGGATTTCTAGATTTGTTTATGTTTAAGTAAGGTCTTAGATCTCTTTAGTTTAAGTGTTCTTAATGCTTGTTTCTTTCTGACTTGCTAGGTTGATTGGCTAGTAACCATAGTGAACTCTTAGACTCGCATTTTTTCCCTCTTGAACACTGATTGGTAGATCATTAACCTTTGAAACCGATACTTAGGTTGTGTCTCGAAAAGAACCTGATTTGTTACCTCATAATCGAATTCTATTTTCCAAATTAGGGGCTTGAGATACATTGCATAAGATCCTTCCTTAGGTTCAGCTAGCTAAGTAAAAAGAAAAGCATAAGGTAAATATAGAATCATCCTTCTCAAAACTCGGCTCAAAATATATGGTCTAAGATGAACGGGGATTGTGCGTAAACCCGTACCTTCTTGTGTTCATCAATAAAACCATTTCGATATCGCCTAAAATGAACTTGGACTGTGCGTAAACCCATACTTTTTCGTGTCTCATTGATAAAGCTAATACATCGATGCCTAAGGTGAACCGGGACTGTGCGTAAACCCGTACTTTTTTGTGCTTCATTGATAAAGCTAAAGCCAATAAAAACGAGTAAGGAGTTGAGAAGTGATCGAAAATGCTTAAACCATTAGTGACTAGCTGAATTTGAGGAAGTTGAATCCCAAGGTCTTTGATCAATAGCCCCTTTTGCGGACTGCACTTGAAAGAAATAGGTTTTGAATCTGAGTTTCTTAAGAGACCAACTAAGTGTTAGGGAATATTCGGTCTTGATGCTAAGCCTTGATGAAAGTAAATTGTGGTTCTTACAAAAGAATGAGGTTTCACTTGTGGGTTACGGTTTTTCAGTTTGGCAAGTCACTTGTTTAAGTAAGATGTTCTCATTGTCAGCAACTTCTCTTCCTTCTTAGTTCGATGCATATTTGCTTGAGGGCAAGCAAAGACTAAGTTTGGGGGAGTTGATGTGTCTGCATTTTACCACATTTTAGGACCATTATTTAGCATGTTTTGCATTCATACTTGCATTATTATCATTGTTTTAGGTTCCTTTTAGCATAATTTGCATTATTAGTGTCGGGCATTGCATACATTGCATAAAAGGGACTTTTAGGTACTTTTTGGAGCTTATCACGGAGTATTTCAGAGTACAAGAAGACCAATGAGGAATCGACTGGCCTAAGGTTGAAGTTCAAGATGCAAACTAGAAGATTTGTCACTCGAGTCTCCGACACTCGAGCATGACACTCGACCATCACTTGGTCGAGTGCCTTTACGGGCCAGAACTAAGACTTTGGACGAAGATTGAATCTTTGGGCTTCTCTGCGAAAAAGGCCCATCAAAAGCCCCTTTGTGCAAGCCCAATTGTCTTTTAGTTCTTTTTCTATTTTTCTTTCTTAGGGAAATTTCCTTTTAACTTTTAAAAGGAAATTCCCATTTTTCTTTCAAGGGAATTTTTCCCTTTTTCTCTTTAAGTATTTTTCCTTTTTCTTTAAGATCTTTTGATCTATAAATTGTACTAGAATTTCAAGTTTCAATATACAATCTTTTCTAGCAATTTTCGAGTCTCATATTTTTACTAAGGCATTTACGATTTTTCTAGTCTTAAGTTTTATGCAATTAGATTTCGATTTTAAGTCTATTGTTTATTTCATGAATTCTGAGTAAGTTAGTCTAGGGTTCTTGAGGAAAGGGTGAGATTAGGGAAAACTTAGGGATTTCTAGATTTGTTTATGTTTAAGTAAGGTCTTAGATCTCTTTAGTTTAAGTGTTCTTAATGCTTGTTTCTTTCTGATCAATTGAAATTCGATCTCTTGGTGAATCCCCCCCCCCCCCCCCCCCCCCCCCCCGAGAGGCGTTTGGGGAATCACTTGAACATGCTTAAATTAAGATAGCATCTTCCTAGCTCAAGAGATTGATTGTCTAGGGTGTTATTAGGCTTTGTAAGGTCCATACTTAAGGCCTCTTGAATTTCCAATCGTTGGGCGAGAGTCAAGTCAGGTTGTCTTTTAGGAGAGGTCCCATTGTGCGAGAGTGAATGTGATTACTTTGTGATTCCTTGCTTAGAGGTCATGTAAATAGGTTGATAGACAAATCTAGAACCCTGAGGAATACCCTAATCATTGATCCTAATCCTCAAGAACCGTTTTTCCTTTATTGAATTTTCGTGATTTTAATACTCTGCTTTAGGTTGAGATTTCGTGTTGCACTTTATCATTAGTTTCACTATTGCTTTACTTTTAATGCTCTGTTTTTACATTCTAATACTTTGTTTCATATTTAGCAATTTGTTTTAAGATTTCGTCGTCACCTAGGATAGATAACCCACTCGCTTAAACCGAATTTGCCTTAGATTAGAATAAGTAGATTATATCTTGATTGCTAGTTACTCTCCCATTGGATTGACACCATACTATACTACAATTGATTAAATAGACAGTTTGGTATTTGAGAAAACACCGCAAAAACCTGTTTATCAGTCACACTGGATGTGTTGTACTCTTTGGCATATTCTCTTTGATGTTTGCCCAAGGCTTCCAAAACTGGATGTGCTAGATCCCTTCCTCTTGAGCTGCAGTTCAATCAGTGATGCCTTATGAAGCATCTACTCAAGACTCTCATAATGCTCCATCTCCATTCTGTCTTGAATATCTCGGCTGAGCCCACCTAAAAATCTACCCATGGTGGCTTCTTCGTCCTCACACATATTTGCTTGAATCATCATAGTCTCCATATCCTGAAAGTACTCTTCAACCGATCTGCCTCATTGGCTTAATCACTTAAGCTTCTAATGGAGTTCTCTATGGTAATGACTAAGAACAAAACACCTCATCATTAGCGTTTTCATTCTTTCCCAAGTGTTAATGTGCTCCTCTCCATTACGTCGTCTGGAAGTTACAATCTGATCCCACCAACTAAGTGCATAATCACTAAATTCGGTGGCAGCCACTCTCACCTTGTTGGCTTCAGAATGTGTTTGACAATCAAACACGAGCTATATCTTCTTCTCCCAGTCTAGATAAGCATCACGGTCATTCCTTCCATAGAATGTTGGTATTCGAAGTTTAATCTCTTGCAGCTGATCATGAGTTTGTTGCCTAGTCCCTCTTTGGCGTCTACCACTTTATCTGGTTGTTTCCACTTGAGTTTCGTCTTGTATTATAGTATTCTGTAGCCAATGGGTCTTGTCTTGATCCAAAATCTTCAGTATGCTGTCGTGGTCGATCTGATGGTATTCTTCCTATGCTAGGACTTTGTTTTGAAGACGACATGATCTCTAGTCTGAAAGCTTCAAATGTAGCATTCACTAATCATTCCATGTTTGCTGTCAAGGCTTCTATGAGAAGCTTGTTGTTGGCTGCATTGCTGGTCTCGGCCTCCTCCTCCATCGTTCCCGACAACACAACACAAAACACAGCGGTAACTAGTTCTTAAGAAAAAAAGGAATTTCAAGGAAAAAAGGAAATTGGAACAAAATAAAAACTTAAAATAAAATGGAAGTTCGATTATTAGATTCTAAGGTTTTCTAGTTTTAATTTTCTGCAAGTAATAGCAGCCGAATTTAACCTTGTAATCTAAGATATGTTCGATGCTCACTTTTATGGAACCTAATAGATGAACACAAGAGGAATTCGATGAAGATGATGAACAATAAAAAAAAAATTCCAAGCAGAACGTACTATGTTATGATAAATCTAGGGTTCAACTTCATGAAACACATAAGAGATACGAAAATTAAAAAGGGATAGAGATAGAAGACTCAAATTTCAAGTTCGGCTCTGATACCACTTAATGTGAACCTCATTGGATCGAACTTGAGATGTTGAGAACGTGAAGGAGATATGATGGGTGGTTAGACGAGATCATGATAGATAGGATAAAGTGGTTGCAACGCCAATGAGCCTTTGGATATGACACACCTTAAGACTCAAAGAAATTCAGATTTGACACACTGAACTTCAGATTGTTTCAATTGGATATTAAAAATATCAAAAGAGAAAACCCTTATGAAATTAAAAGATCTAAAGTTAGTTGCCTTCTTACAAAGGAAGAAAGAGACTTAAATAGAGTAATATAGGCCACAAAACTGAGTCTAGGGTTTTAGTAAGTTGGGCCAAAAATAGACTAACTAATGGGTCTCTTATTTGTGTAGCTCAAATTTCTCATTAAAAACCTTATGAGAAAACTCATTGGGATAAAATTTACTAAGGGAAAAAGAGTGCAGTTTGGACTACAGACCTATAAGCTAGATTTCTTCAATACTCATGATAAGCATCAAGATATGTTGTTTTTGAGGTACATCATGAGTCTGGACGTGAGAAAGTAATCTTCCAATGGCTTGGTTGAATAACTTCATTCTTGCTCGAGTCATCAAACTAGTTGGGACCGTCAACACTTCCTCAACTACAACTTCCTCCATGTTCGAACCTTCACTTGAGCTTAAGTTGTTGATGTCCTTAACTTGAGAAAAGTCTTGGCTATCCATGATCACATAATTTGGGCTAACTAAGAATTCAATCATAGGAAACCCGCCCAAGAGAAATTGCACTGACAATATTTTGGAAGTAGAATGAAATCCTCATCAAAATCTAAATTTCTTTAAGGTACAAGGAGCAGAAAACTGACATAGTGACTTTAACCGAACTGTAACTCCATTAACCGGCTAAATTAAGCCAATATAATTTTTGTTGTCGGGAAGTCAAATACCAATTTGATATGTATTCTTTGTGATTAAGCTTCATTTCTAAAATGACTTTTTAAGGCATGACAAAAAGGAAACCTACTAATTTCCCATCTCCGAAATGCACACAATTTTAATCTCATGTTCAAAATCAAAGATTTACCACTCTCAAGTACCTCAAATCGACCATCTCATCCTGTAACATCTTACAAAATTTCATCTTCACTGCTCCAACTCAACAAATTATGTGGCTTTTGGTGTGAATCTACAAGTATGCTCAAATTCTTTCTTCTTCTACATATGAATATAAACCATTTTTCTTCTCCTGATAGTCTCCAACATCGCAACCATTGGCATATATTTTGCAAGATCAATTGCATTGTTGAAGAAAATGGTGTGAAAAAGGCCAGATTACAATTCTCTGCATTCTTCTCCATTATAGCTTCATATATATAGATGCATACTGTACCCTTTAATTACCTCCAAATTTGCATTACTCTGATACAATGTGTAATTCCCAGCTAATTGCTCAAACAATCTTTTCATTTTTATTGACTCGGGAAGATATTCTTCAAGTTCGCATAAATGTGACGACCACACAATCTATGTTTGAATTTAGGTAACTCTCTATCATTTGTATTCAATAAACCTTATGATAAATATTTTTATTAGAAAAACTGCAAAATAAAAAAGTGTAGTACTAAAACCAATATAAACATATTTTAATATTACACTTTAAAGGGCACAACACTAGATTCACATATATTTAAAATCTTAAATATATCAACATTAATCTAGTACACATACATTCCTATTTCAGCAAATTAATGTTAGTTAAATAGAATAAAACGAGCAAAAAATTCCGCAAAATTAAAAAATGATGATACAACAATTCAAAACACAAAAAAAAAAGAAAAAGAAAGAATACATTTTGCATAAATGAAATTAAAGTGAATATATCACCATCATAGCTTAAAATTTGTTTTAAGTTTGCATATGAACCAAGTCCAATTATCTTTATTATCTATATCGACAACAATCCATGCGACAAGGTACACTTGGTTGTTTGCATCTCTTTCCACCGCAAACAAATATTGGACGCACCACATTGATCATAATTTCCAAAGTACATAAAAGCAAACATAAAAATCGTTGAAAGATTTATGATCCACCATCATCAATATATGTATCTAGCTGCACTGTTGACATAGGGTTTAAGCTACAAAAAATATGGAAACCATAGAAAATAAATGTCCAACTAAACTAAAAATAGAATATATGCTTACTTAAGGAGTTCAGAGCGGTAGTCCTTAAGTCTAGAAAACTGCTTCTCGTGTTCTTTTGTGATGATGCTCAAAGCTTTTGGTTTTGCCTTTCGGCAGTTGTCAATGAATGTCATTGAAAATATGGTGAAGTTGATGTTGCATTTATTTTGGTCTTAACTTGGGATTTGTTCTTATATCATCCAAAAATAGTTGATCAATCATACTTGTTTTCAATATTTTTTATACTGATCCTTTACACAACTTTGTTGGTCTTCATATACCTTCACCATCCACTTTCCAATATGCTTCTCATAAGAACAATATATATATATATATATATATATATGTTAAGGACTAACCGTCTTCTATCCCACACTTTGCTGCTGATTCTTCTATCCCCCAACGACACAACTTAATATTCCATCATTCCTTGTGCACATAATCAACCAAAGCCTCCTTGAACTCCTCTAAGCTATCAAATACTTGACTCAGTTTCAGCTCACCACTACCTCATTTACATCTAAAAAATTCATCCTTCTCTTCACCATCAGAGTTAAGAGGTGTGTTATGGTAGTCAGAATCGTCACCTTCATCATTAAAATCAACCACATTCCTTTAAACTCTCAAGTCTTCCTCGTATTATCCACCTTCATTTGTGTTGAAACATACTTCACCAATAGAATTGTATTCTGAAGTTGTATTAGCAATAAAATTTAAAATTAACTTAACAAACTAATAATATATGAAAACAAGGAAATCTCAACTTATTTTACCTCATTTATCTTCTTCAGAATCGATTACTTGTAGAAGAAAAGGAAAAAGGATAGCAAGAAAACCAAAGGTAAATGAGGTAAACAAAATTGACATTTTCGTAAGGTAAAAAAAGAGGAACAAGAGAGGAACGAGAGAGAGAAGACGAAGGATCACGAATAATGGTGAGTTTGATCTCGAGGGAAAAGAGAAAAAAAAACTAATTGTTATTTTCTTGATCAAAACTTTGTCATTTTGATAAATAATCTAGCGCATCGTAAGAACTAACTTGTTACTCAATCAAGAGGCTTTGAATCTCCTCAGACCTAGAAACTAGTGTGTAACTCAATCAAGAGGGTGTAAATTCTTTTGAGACATACTTTCATCGATTAAGAGGAATTTAATCAATTCTTAAGATCAACTTCTTGCTCGATGAATTGAATTAAATCTAACAAGACAATAAGAAAAAATTCTTGAAATAATATTCAAAGGTTTTCTTTCAAAAGAGACGATTACAAAGCTTCAATAGAGAATGCTTAAACCTATACCTAATTAATAAAGGAAATACAAAATTGGAAGTTCAAACAAAAAAAAAAACATAACGAAATGGAAGACGTTTATATCATGTTGAGGTAGATGTTGCTGCATCATGACTGGTTAGAAGGATTTAACCATGAACCAGAAATGGATCAGGAGGACCATAAGTGGATAAATACTTCACACTGAAGAAATCAGAAGTGTTGAGATCAGATAGAAGCCGTAAACGATATGCATTATTATTTATCCGCACAAGTACTTGAAGTGGTCCGATCTTCTTAGCCTTGATCTTGTTGTAAGCATGAGCTGGTAGACGATCCTTAGTAAGAACAGCCCAAACCAAGTCTTGATACAACGAGTTTTAACCCTATATCCTACTGCAAGTGCACAGCAAACGAAGTAATATTTAGGGATCGAATCCACGAAAAACAATTATCACACTAACGATTGAATTATTTAACTAGAGCTAAATCGATGGGTATTTTGATTGAAATCGATTATAACTAAGAAATTTAATGTAATCAATATCTAGAAAACATCAAGCTTAGGGAATTCATAGGGGAATCAAGGTAGGATGAAGAATCTATTCAGGCAAGTTCAATTCCGTTCTCGACTCGGGAATAACAATTGACTAACCTATTCTCGCAGTGATAATCACTATGCTTAGATCCTAGAGATCCTAACTCTTGTTGGTTCTAGAATTCTAACCATGTAGTAATAACAGTTCATAAGTGTCCACAACCCAACCTAGCATCACCTCTCATTGGTAGTGAAGGAGTTGCTCACCTAGAAAGGTTATGATTCTTATTAAACTTATGGGATAATAAGTAACCTAAGATCATAGATTAGTTAGCTACTATAATCTAGGCATTAACCATGTTTCTAGGCTGAGATTCCATATCTAAAACCTATTTGTTTCTTACCCTTATGTCCCCTAGAATGTCCTAAACTTGACTATGAACTACTCAGACATGGAAATAGAGAACAAGCAAGCAATTGAAAACTCAAGACAGATAGAATAGAGGGTTAGAAATTATTCTCCAATGGTGTAGAGATCTCAATTCTTCTCCTCTAGGTTACAACCAAAGTCTGCTACCTTTTTTGAAACTTAGAATACCTTTTATAACGTGTTTTTAACCTAATTTATAGAGTAAACCGAAATGGTATAAAAACTAAGGAAATCTGGTTTTTGCTTCGCAGGGTCATTGATCGATCGATCCTTGAACTGCTCGATTGATCAATGTTTCTTCATTCAATCGTGAAGCTTCCAAACCGTGCAAAGAATCGTGCGTAACTTCTTAAAATAGCTCGATCGATCCTTTATCTCGTAGTGGAAAAACCCAAAGTTAATCTCCAATCTTGCTCAGCATGTGGAATCCAAAGTATCCTTGCGTTTTGTACCTGAAAAGACTCTAAAAGCACGACAAAGACTAAAGAAAACATATGAATTAGTAAGCTATAATTCAGTATAAACGAGGTATATCAATTCCCCATATTTGGCTTTTTGCTTGTCCTCAAGCAAATACACCGGAATCTAAAAGAAAGATACAAATTCAAGAACTCAATCTTCAAAGGAATTGTAACACCTCAGAACCTCAAAGAGCACTCGATTCATTCGACGAGAGAGAGACCACCTTATACTTCCCCCAGACTTAACAACTAGTCCATCCTAACTCCAAAATCAGACCCAAAAGTTCTAGATCACGACAACCAGACTTAGTGCGGCTTTATCCAGAGAATATCGATCAAAAGACACAGGGACTCATTGTCAACACTAAGTACCATCCATATTGTGGTTCCTTTCCTCTTATTCCTTTCTTTTCAAACCGATTTCTCCCTACTTTTCTAGGGTATCATTGTATTTGTTTTCCAGCAGTTTTTCCTCTTGCAATTTCAAAGGTGTATAATACGAGTAGCTTCATTGGAGTTTCTCTCAGTAAGCAAGTTAGTAAGGTGATAAGGATTACGTCCTTGGATGTATCCTCAATACCGTCCAGTTCACCTTAAAAACAAGTAGCGTCATTGAGAAACTTTTACCCTAGGCTTACTTCGATTGTTGAAATTTAAAGTGCACGAAACTTTGAGAAAAATAAACCAAACTTTTGGGATAGGTTCTCAAACTGAGACTGATAATACGATATAATGTATACCAATCCTCTAGACAAGAAAATTAAATCAGGTTAAGTTTGAAGTTGATACCGGATTTTTGAAACAATCGAGAGGAAGTGATTTTAAAACGAACAGCTGATGAATCTCCGAGTTTTCTAATAGTCAACAATGATCATTAGTAATCAAACAAATGGTAGCTTAAACCCTTATGAAATGTACCATTCCTCAGAAATCATAGTTCATAAACCGACAAAAGCTTATCTAAAACAATGTTAGACTCAAAAACAAAACAAAAGAAAGAAACTTCATTAGCAAACAAACGGTTCTCCCCTACACTTACTTCACACCGTCTCGGTGTGAATATTAGTGAGAGGAAAAATAAAAGTAAGAAAAATAAGTAACTGAAAATTGCTTTGGGATTTTGAAAACGCATCTGGAGGTATGGATCGATCCAGCAGCCTTAGATCGATCGATCTATGGAGATCAAGGGATGGAACGAGCTAAATTTGGTCAACAGATCATGCGCAAATAGATGATCGATCGGGCAGAATGTCAAGGTCGATCGAATGATCGTGCACAAAAAAAAACTGGGTTGCAGATTGATCGAGCTGAAAGCTTTGGTTGATCGGCAGATCGTGCGGCTTTCCTCATCTCCTTCTTCACAATCGGTCATTGTGTGGATTCATCGGGCCGTGCTCTCGTACCGCGTTTCCTGAAAACAAAGAACACATTGACTTAAAACCAACAAACAATAAAGCAAAAACTAACCTATTGGTGGGTTGCCTCCCACTCAGTGCCTGTTTAAAATCAATAGTTTGACTAAGAGAGATGCTATTGGGGAGTTATATCAGTCAAAGAGATGAAATCTTCATTGACTTTGTCGGGGGAACCAAAATATGGTTTATGGCGCTGTCCATTAACTACAAATTTTTCTCACTTTTCGTTGAGCAGAACCACAGCTCCATACGGTCTGACTTCCTTGATGGTGAAAGGACCAAACCACCTTGACCTAAGCTTTCCAGGAAAGAGTTTTAAACGAGAGTTAAACAAAAGAACTTTATCATTAAGAGCAAAACTTATGTTAAAGATACGTTTATCATGTGCAGCCTTTGTTCGTTCTTTGTAAATTCTCGAGTTGTCATAAGCCAAGTGTCTGATCTCTTCAAGTTCATGTATCTATAGTGACCGTCTTTTCGAGGCAGATTTGATGTCATAGTTGAGATGCTTGATAGCCCAATTAGCCTTGTATTCGAGTTCGACTGGAAGGTGACATGATTTACCATACAGCCTGGAACGGATTTGTTCTTAATGGTGTCTTGAAAGCGGTTCTGTAAGCCCAAAGAGCATCATCCGATTTAGTCGACCAATCTTTCCTTGTTGTACAAACGGTTTTCTGCAGAATGCTCTTGATTTCTCGATTAGAAACTTCAACCTGACCACTTGTTTGAGGGTGATATGGTGTAGCAACCTTGTGGTGAACTCCATACTTCTGCAGCAGATTGTTAAACGTTTGGTTAATGAAATGAGAACCATCATCACTGATCACAATCCTCGGAATATCAAACCTAGGAAATATGATATGCTTGAACATCTTAATAACCACTTTGGCGTCATTGGTCGGACTAGCTATTATTTCAACCCACTTAGATACGTAATCTACAGCAACAAGTATGTATTGGTTCCCAAAAGAGATAGGGAAAGGTCCTATGAAATCGATTCCCCAAACATCAAACACCTTAACCTCGAGAATGAAGTTTTGTGGCATCTCATATCTTCTACTTATGTCACCTTGTCGCTGACAGGAGTCACATGACGAAACAAAAGAGTATGTGTCACGAAACATCGTAGGCTACCAGAAACCCGATTAAAGAACTTTTGCGACAATCTTGAAGGTAGCAAAGTGACCTGCATATGAAGAACCATGGCAATGAAACAATATACCGAGAATCTCGTTTTCAGAAACACATCTTCTGAAAATGCCATCAGACCATTTTTTGTATAAGTATGGAGCATCCCAGTAGTATCATCTGACATCCCTTAGAAACTTCTTCTTTCTGTAACCATGAAACTCAGGAGGGTTAACATCTACAGCGAGATAGTTGGCATAATCGGCAAACCATGGAGTGCATAGAACACGAGGAGGATCAGTAGGCAACTGACGAGCTTTAGGGGCAGATTGTATACGATAAACTTGCTCTTCCCGTAAGCTGTCATCAATGGGAATGGAATCGTCAATTCGTAGTCTCGAAAGGTGGTCTACAACTTTGTTATCTATGCCTCTTTTGTCTTTGATCTCAAGATCAAATTCTTGTAGTAACAGCACCCAATGAAGCAGCCTAGGCTTAGCATCTTTCGTGGAAAAGAGATACTTGAGAGCAGCATGATTAGTGTGTACAATAACCTTGGAACCAACGAGATAAGATTTGAATTTCTCAAAGGCAAAAACGATAGCGAAAAGTTCTTTTTCTATAATTGCATACTTCTGTTGAATATCATCAAGTGTTCGGCTAGCACAGTAGATTACATGCAACTTCTTATCTTTCCTCTGGCCCAAAATAGCTCTAACTGCATAGTCACTCGCATCACACATAATCTCAAAAGGTAATTCCCAATCTGGTGGCTGAACTATCGGTGCACTAACTAACGCTACCTTCAAGGTCAGAAAGGCTTCCTCACACTCTTTGGTAAACTAAAACTTAACATCCTTACATAGCAATTGAGTGAGTGGTCTGGCTATCTTTGAGAAATCCTTAATAAATCTCCTGTAGAAACCGGCATGACCGAGAAAACTTATGATCTCTTTGACCGTGGTTAGCGATTTTAAGCGTTTCATCACTTTGATCTTCGCCTTGTCAACTTCGATTCCCTTCCCTAATATCTTGTGACCGAGTACAATCCCCTATGTAACCATAAAATGACACTTCTCCCAATTGAGCACTAGATGCTTGTCTTGACAACGTTGGAGAACCCTACAAATTATCGAAAGACAACCAGAGAAAGAAGAACCATACAGAGAAAAGTCATCCATAAAAACTTTCATAATATCCTCAATCATATCAGTAAAAATCAACATCATGCGTCTTTGAAAAGTAGTTGGAGCATTTCATAACTAAAATGGCATTCTACGATATGCAAATGTATCATAGGAACATGTAAAAGTCGTTTTTTCCTGGTCGTCGGGATGAATGGGAATCTAAAAGAAACCCGAATAACCATCTAAAATGAAATAGTAAGAATGGTTAGCCAATCTCTCAAGCATTTGATCCATGAAGGGCATAGGAATATGATCTTTCTTAGTAGAGAAATTTAAAGTTCCGAAATCAATACACATCCTATGACCTGTGACAGTTCTAGTAGGTATCAATTCATTACTCTCATTTTTTACCACATTAATGTCTCATTTCTTAGGTACAACATGGACATGACTGACCCAATTGCTATCGAATATAGGATATATGATCCCTGCTTCTAACAGTTTCATTATCTCTTTCTTGACAACTTCTTTTAGATTCGGATTCAACCTCCTTTGGTTCTCTATAGAACTCTTAGACTCATCGATTGTATCCTATGCATGCATAACTCATGTGAAATACCAGGGATATCATCTAATGAATAACCTATAGCCCTATGATACTTTCGAAGTTCTCTAATAAGCGTTTCATTTCAGAACCATTCAACTTAGCATTAACGATTACAGGATAAATAGAATTAAGACCGAAAAACACATACCTTAGCCCTGCTGGGAGAGTCTTAAGCTCGACTAAGGGGGCTTTTAACTCACTCCAAGGGTCGTTCAAGGCTGAAGGTATGGACGGTTTTGGAGGGTCTAAAACTGCATAGGCTATCATCCCCTCAATCTGCTTACACAAATCCATCATTCTAGTATAACTTGTTGCTTCGTCATTTGCAAACCCACATTCATACTCTATCCTTGTAAGTGCCATCTCAAGAGGGTCCTCAACAAACATCTCTTCATTCAATTCTTATGCAATTTCTTCAGAACTATCAACAGAAAAGTCATGCCATTCAACATCGGTTTCTTCAGCATCTTGTCCATCTCAAATCTCATCTTCATATCCCCTAGCTGTAGATCTATTTTTCCATTCCTGACATCAATCATAGCACCTAATGTTCTGAGAAAAGGTCGAGCTGAGATGAGAGGATCCTTAGGTTCTTCATCTAGTTCAAGCACTACAAAATCTATTGGTACTAATGCATTCCCAACTTCAACATCAAGATCCTCGAGAATACCGACTGGAAATTTCATTGAACAGTCGACAAAGATAAGAGAGATCTTTGTTTGCATGAATTTCGAGAATCTTAACCTTAAGGCTACAGAATATGGCATTAGGTTTACACTAGAGCCTAGATCACACAACGAAAGCGCAAAGGTCATAGAACCTATCCGAACTGAAAGTACGAATCGCCCAAGATCTTCTTCTTTCTTAGGGAGACAATTTTGAAGTCTAGAACTGCAATCTTGCGTGATCATCATCACTTTATCTTCTCCTATGAACTTGTTCGTCACTAGGCTTTTGACATAGTTCTTAAGTGAATGTATCATCAGCAAGGCATCAACATAAGGTAACTGAATAGACAAATCTGATAATAACTCCTTACATTTGGTGTTCTCCAAGTCCTTTTTAGACTTCTTTGGTGGGATGGGATATGGTGGTACTGGTACGTATGATCTCTCAGGTGCTGCTGATTGCTTATGAGGTATGGATGATGGCGATGGTTCTCTCTCAGTGCTGGACACTGCTCTGGTATTGGCGTAAGTGTTGCTGTTTCCTCATAAATCTCTTCAGCTCTATCATCCTCAACATCGACCACTACTCTCTCTTGCCTCGGTTTTTGGAAGTTTGCTTCAAGCTACTTACCACTTCTCAACATAACAACATCACAAGCTTTATGATCATCATCCGAACCCAGAAGGAAGGTCGTGTCTTCCACCCTATACATAACATAATCAATCCGGGAACTTAACTCCGAGTACATCACTCCCATCTGATTATTGATTTCAGACGTAGTCCTAGATTGTTCCTGAATGACCTGCTCCAATAAAGCTTTAATCTCGTCAGTAGATGAAGAAGTAGCACTTGCTGTAAAGTACTTCAGACTGATGGTTCTGAAGATTAGATTTCTTCTTTGATGAATAAAGCTTAACAGACTTCCTCTTAAACTCGCTTGAAGCTATGAATTGATCCAACTTCTCACCTATCCCTACGATTTTATCCATCTCAGATGAATATTCTTTGTGATCTCTTAAATCCTCTGTACTCACAGCAAAATTCTCAATTAGTCGGAAGGCACTTTCAATCGTGTTTGTGGTGAAATCTTCGTTGCTCGAAGCATTAAGTAGCTTCTTGAAACTCCAACTCAATCCGCTATAGAAGAAGTTCAGAACTTGTTCATCAGTGAAATCATGGTGTGGGCAATCCCTTCTATATCCTTTCAACCTATCCCAGGCTTCTCCAAAAGACTCATCATCTCTTTGATGAAAGTTTGAAATTTGGTTCTTCAACTTAGCAGTCTTCTCTTTGGTAAAGAAGTGATCCAGAAACTTGTTTCTAACTTGTTCCCATGAAGTTAACGATCCTGCTGGTAAAGACTGAAGCCATTTGGTTTCCTTTCCTTCCAAAGAAAACTTCTTCAGGGATTCCTCTAGGTGCTGTTGTACTGTAGATTTCCTCAAAGTTTTCGAGGTGATCTATAGGATTTTCAGCAGGGAAACCGTGAAAGGCAAATTGTCTAACCAATGCTATCAAAGGAGGACTCAACTCATGATCAATGTAACCCTCTGGTATACTAACAGAAATCGCAGATCGACATTGATAGTAGTTGTGGGGAGTTTTTATTTCACTGATAGCTCTTCTTAGCATTTGTTATGTTCTAGCATCTCTTTCCCGTTTCAGCTCTTCAATTTCTCACTTTTACTGCTCTAATATACCTTCCTGGCTTGTGGAATCAGCTATGTTTTCCTCTCCGTCGGCCATTATAAGATCAAACCCTAAAAACAAAACAAAGAAATAAAAACAAAAAGGTAAACAAAGGTGTCTTAATCTCTAACTCAATAAATAATCGAAAGGTAATGTTGTTGGTCCCCGACAACGGCGCTAAAAACTTGATACAACGAGTTTTAACCCTATATCCTACTGCAATTGCACATCAAACGAAGTAATATTTAGGGATCGAATCCACGAAGACCAATTATCGCACTAACGATTGAATTATTTAACTAGAGCTAAGTCGATGGGTATTTTGATTGGAATCGATTATAACTAAGAACTTTAATGTAATCAATATCTAGAAAACATCAAGCTTAGGGAATTCATAGGGGAATCAAGGTAGGATGAGGAGTCTATTCACGCAAGTTCAATTTTGTTCTCGATTCGGGAATAACAATTGACTAACCTACTCTCGCAGCGATAATCACTATGCTTAGATCCTAGAGATTCTAACTCTCGTTGGTTCTAGAATTCTAACCATGCAGTATTAACAGTTCCTAAGTGTCCATAACCCAACCTAGCATCAACTCTCGTTGATACTGGAGGAGTTGCTCACCTAGAAAGGTTATGATTCTTATTAAACTTTTGGGATAATAAGTAACATAAGATCATATATTAGTTAGCTACTTTAATCTAGGCATTAACCATGTTTCTAGGTTGAGATTCCATATCTAAAACATATTTGTTTCTCACCCTTATGTCCCCTAGAATGCCCTACACTTGACTATGAACTACTCAGACATGAAAATAGAGAACAAGCAAGCAATTGTAAAGGAATTCATTGAAAACTCAAAACAAATAGAATAGAGGGTTAGGAATTCTTCTCCAATGGTGTAGAGATCTCAATTCTTCTCCTCTAGGTTACAACCAAAGTCTGCTACCATTTTAAAACTTAAAATACCTTTTATAACGTGTTTTTAACCTAATTTATAGAGTAAACCAAACTGGTACAAAAAATAAGGAAATATGGTTATTGCTTCGAAGGGTCATTGATCCTTCAACTGCTCGATCGATCAATGTTTCTTCATTCGATCATGAAGCTTCCAAATCGTGCAAAGGATGTAACTTTTTATTAAAATAGATTGATCGATCTCTTAGTGCTCGGTCGTGCAGTGGATCGTGCACATGATATAGATGGATGAAGGTCGATCGTGTCAGGCACGAGAAGTCGATCAATGGATCGAGCGTAGTTTTCCCTTTTTAAAGTTGTGATCTATCGATCTTGGTGTGGATCAATCGATCCTTTATCTCATAGAGGAAAAATCCAAAGTTAAGCTCCAATCTTGCTCAACATGTGGAATCCAAATTATCCTAACGTTTTGTACCTGAAAAGACTCTAAAAACACGATAAAAACTAAAGCAAACATATGAAATAGTAAGGTATAAGTCGGTATAAATGAGGTATATCAAGTCTCCAACATCAAACATAAGTCAACGATGATTCTTGTCAACAGTGGCCTAATACTTAATAGAGGAAGGCTCCAGATTAGTTGTCGGTGTAGCGTTTATAACAACAATGTATTCAACAAATGATGCGGCTGAACATGGAGTCTTGCACGATCATGTTACAATGATAGGTCACTTGGTTAACAAGGAACAATACCATAAATTACCTGAAAATGACTAAAGCCAAAGGTGCGATTTACCACATGATTGTGTGTAAACTCAGCCAGTGAGGAAGCTTGGAATCCCAAGATTTGATAAACCGCCTACTAAACACCAAAGTAAATTACCCAAGGACCAATTAAGCACTTTTGTTTGACCATCTGAGGATGATAAGCAGAACTCATATTCAAACTAGTTTCCAACAACTTCCGCAGTGATCGCCAGAAATGGCCAAGTAAGCGAGAGTTGCATCAGAGACAATAGAACTGAGTTTGATAGGCATTTTCCGAGCTGTATTCATTATCTTCGTGGTGTGTTGCAAGGAATGAAGTAAGAACTGAGTTTGATAGGCATTGTGACTTGAACAACATTCAGTGCAAGGAATGAAGTAAAGCATTCTATGTGACTTGAACAACATTCGTGGTACGTTGCAAGGAATGAAGTAAAGCATTTTCAAAAACCGATCAATAACCATGTAGATAGAGTTAAAGCCTCATCGAGTACTCGGAAGACGCATGACAAAATCCATACTTTTGTCTGTATAAGGTTGTGTATGAATGGGTAAAGGCATGTAAAGACTAACATTAGAAGAGTGCCCTTTAGGTGTCTGGCACGTCATACAACATTCAACAAAACATTCCACATCTCGACGAAGATACGACCAAAAGTATGAAGTAACAACGAGATGAATGTATTGTCACGACCCACATGGTCTTCCTTATGGATTTCAGAGATCACCAGCAATTGCAAACTACAATCTGGTATGCATTAATGAGTATACGAAATAGATAACCATCATGAATAGTATAATTTATGGCATAACTGGACCGAACATCCTTTCAAATGCGCCCAAAGAAAGGATTTGTCGAGTAGAGATCAGCGAAGGCACTAAAACCAGGAGCAGAGACATGTAAAATCACCAAAAAGGAAAACCGAGGACTCAGTGCATCAGACACACGTTTACTGGAGCCATAAGTGTGTTTAATCACAAAAGTAAACTGCTGTAAGTACCCTGGCCAAGAAGCATGGCGTGAAGATACATTATCCTGCGAGTGAAGATGTTTTAAGGCATCATGATCTGGGTAAAGCAAAACTTCTTATGAAACAAGTAATGACGCCATTGCTTTTCGCCAATGAAAGCAATACGACGACTTTGTTGACTTAACACAACACCTATTATGGACTTAGATGCATCACAATGGAGCTCAAAAACCAAAAAAAAAATCTGGAAGAGCAAGGATGGGGGCAAAACTTCTTTTTCTTTTCTTGATTAAGGAGAAGGCGCCTGAAGCTACCGGAGTCGAAACAAAAGAACCATCTCGAATACAATTGGTAATAGGAGTCATAAGACTGCTAAAGTGCGAAACAAAACGTCGATAAAAATAAGCTAGTCCGTGAAAGCTCTGCGTCTCTGACAAAGTGGTTGGTTCAGGCCAAGATCTGATAGCAGAGACATTTTCATGGTCGACAAACAAACCTTGAGCCGAGACTAATATGGCCCAAAAAGTGAACCTCAGGTGAGCCAAACTCACATTTCTTCAAAGTAGCAAAGAGTTGGACATGATAACGTACAAGAAGAGCATCGCTTATGTGTTGTAGATGGACATCCAAAGAAGAATTAAAGATCAAGATATCATCAAAACAAACCATCACAAATGTACCTATAAAAGGTCGAAGTGCTTGATTCATGACACGCATAAAAGTGCTAGGCACATTTGTCAATCCAAAAGGTATCACAAGCCATTCAAAGAGTCCCTCACGTGTCTTGAATGCAGTTTTCCACTTATCAGGCATATGCGAATATGATAACCACTCTTTAAATCGAGTTTAGAAAATATAGAGGAAGTACCAATTTGATTAAGGAGATCATCAAGACATGAGATAGGAAAACGGTAACGGACTGTAATCTTATTAATGGTGCGACTATCCACGCACATTCGTCAGGAACCATCTTTCTTGGGTATCAAGAGAGCAGGGACTGCATAAGGACTCAAACTTTCACGCAAAACGCCTTTAGTCACCAACTCTTCAACTTGTCGGCGTAATTCTTCATGCTCACTTGGACTCATCCGGTAGTGAGGTGATTAGGAAGCACATAATCAGGGACCAAGTCAATCTGATGTTGTATATCACGCAGATGAGGCAAGCCAGACGGTAAATCATCAAGAAATGCATCCGCGAACTCACGAATTACAGCAGCAAACTCTATCAGAATATGTGTAGAAGCGGTGGAGCCAAGAAGAGCAACAAAAGAAGCGGCATGACCCAAAACAGAGGACGAAACCGGTGTAAGTAGCAAGATAAACACCACATCACTGTCACAAATCGTTGCTTCAAATGGAGTACGCTTAAGTAACATCACAGGTTTCGATGAGGCCTCCGAAGATACGGGTGGTGAGGGTTGAAGTGTGAAGCTCTGATTGCTGTGAGTGAAAGTGTTAAGTATCACAAAAGCCATCACGTTGTTCCTTCCTATCAAACTCCCACAGGCGGCCCAACAACAGATGACAAGCGTCCACTGGAACTATTACATAATTAATCTCATCACGACAAGCATCACCAAAAGAAAATCTCACCAAAACACGTTAAGCAACACAAAGTTTACTTCCTTTTTGCCTCCGGTGTGAAACCTAATTTGCGCACTGGTTCTTCAGATATGACATTCTCACAACTTCCAGAATCAATGATGAGGTTACACACTTTTCCACCAATAATGCAACAAGAATGAAAGAAATTATGGCGTTGGGAAATGTCTGGTTTCGAACAAGGTGCTAAACATGATCTTAGCAACATCAAACTTGGTTTGGAATCAGCAACAATGTCTTCAGTGTGTTTAGCTTCCTCAATATCATCATCATATACCACCTTTAAATCACGACCCATGTCATCAAGAAGTAAACCACGACGGTCTCGATTTGGACAAGCCGATTGGCGATGTCCCGGTTCATTGCAGACGACACGACGAAGTGTGCCTTAGCGAGCTTGCCAAGGTACTTCAACTAGCACAATTGCAGTATCTGATTTGGACGCAGAGGCATCAGTACCCGAAAGAGAAGGAGGCAGAAGAACAACTCGGTAAGCTAGTTCGAGACAGAATCTCCACTGTTATAGCGTGCTGATGTGCTTTAGATACGGTCAAATGACGAAACAAGTTTAGCGTATGGTGAATTTGAAGTCGAAGACCGCCAATGAAACGAGACACAAGTTGAAGGTCAGAGTCTCGCGAATACACACGATTAAGTATCAAGAAAAATTCAGTTGCATACTCTTCGACTGTTCATGAGCCTTGTTTCAAAATTTGAAACCTCTACAACATTATTTGTTCGTAATTGTAAGGCAGTTTTTTTACGCATCTCACTATGTAACTTGGTCCAAGTGCCAATCTTTTTTTACCAAGACGAACACGAGAAGTCTTAGTTTGAACCCACCAAGCGGTAGCTCTGTAATGGTGATCAAAGGGACACAACGATCAAGCGGAATTCGTTTGAAGTTAAGGATTTCTTCAACCGTGACAAACCAATCGAGCAATTCCTCAGCCATAGAAGATCCTGTAAATTCAGGAATCTCAAGTTTAAAACTTGACTCTACGAATGTTTGCAGGTTCTTCATCCTTAAAGTAGTTGTCTTCAAGTCAGTATTCATGCTCCGAATATCAGCAAACGGATTGACTTCAACATAAAGTCATCTCTGATTCAGCTCGGATCTGATACTATAGTCCTTGAGGTAGATGCTGGTGCATCATAAACTTAAAAACTTTTTTTTTCAAAATATTTCACGTCACAGTCCACGTCGGCACTGACTCACCAAATTTTAACGGTTGACTAACTTCTGTTAAGTTAAAGTTAAATTCAGCCACAAATGATAAACTTTCGTATGATAAATATATTGACGGTAAGACACAAATGATCTTTGGAACTCGTTCGCCAACAAAGTTGATTTATTCAACGCCCTAATTTGCCAATTCAGCTTTTGCCCATTGTAACTAGCCTAATAGGACTCAACAATTGCGTCAATTTCATTTTGTGCTCTCTGTGATCTCTACTCTTGCTTTTGCCACTTCTATGTAAACTTCTGTGGCTTACACAACTTAAAAATTCAAAAACCTGGGCCTTGATTCTTGATTCAGGGCGTTTACCATAAAGAAAAGGTAAGTGACGTTGAAACGGAGAAGAAAATCGACAGTTCTCAATGTCATCAGTGAAAAAGCGAATGGCCATAACATTCCAAACGCAATAAAATTATGATACACATAACTTAAATCACATGCTGACTAAGCAAACATCACCCAATTAGATAAACCTAACATCTCAGTTTTATCTTACACTAGATGCAACGATCCCAAAAAACCGCCACCATTGTGTCAAAACGACAGTTTACTTGGGTTTTGAGTCGTAATTACAGTGAACGCAGTGCTCCAATCTCGTCTCAATGAGTCTTGAACCTTATCGTCCCCAATAAATGGTGTCCAAGCTTCTTCTCCTGCGTTTCCCATAGACCAGCTTACCTTCTCAGGTGGATTCTCAAAATCAAAGTTCAATGGAGGTGGAGGTGGCTGTTTAGCTTTCTTGCTAGCTCTATGGCTTCTTTGACCTTCCGCACGCTGCAGACACAAGGTTTAGTATGTATAACAGGTTTGAAAGGGAGCAGTAAGTTCAGGCATGTGTTAACTCACGTCTGAATGGAAATCTGTGTTCTCTGATTTCTTGGTGCCTTTTTTGGAGGTTCCATGTTCCAAGTAGTATAGGACCTCCGTCCTGGACCGAAATTTACGGCCTGTAACAGGTTCATAATAGTACTGCAAATACAGGATAAAGTCAATGTTGTAAGTTTACATAAGAATATATGCACATACCTTATTTGTATCACCAAAACGTTTCTCCTTGATCACAATATATACCGAACCCAGTCATATAAATCCACCAGATGAATCCAGCTAACACTGATAAAATGTAAGATTATGCCTTTAGCCCCAATACATCGTCAACATGATCTCAAATCACATACAACTTAGCAAATTTTCTACAGCCTTACACTTGACACTACTTAAAGGCAACATTTTTTTAAATTTCAAATTCTCCAAATCCATGAGCCCAAATACACATAACTTCAATCATCTAAGAACTTTGTAGCAGCGATGAATCTCAAGTCTAAACCACAGAGAAAAATAGCCATTAATGAACCACTAATCTGTAGATTTTAAGTAACAGAGCAGCTCAATTTTGAAAGGAGAGAGGGTTTATAGAGGTCAGATTTTTGTACCTTATCGACCGTACCAGCTGTGGCACCGGAGGTACGAACCTTGTCTTCAACTCTCCAACCAGGAGGCAGCCAATTATCAAGAGGCGCCGTACGCTTCCGCGACTTCGTTTCCGCCTGAGGCGTGACATCCGGAGCTGGATTCACCTGATCCGTACCGTTCGACATCCCGATGCGCATGCTCTCTCCCGAACCCGATACTTCGTTTCCTACCTGAATTGGTCGCCATTTCGCAGAATTTTCTAGGGTTCCGTCAACGGCAGGGGTAGTAGAGGAGATGAAGGCACCTGAGGCGAGAAGCGGATCTGGAGGAAAATCATCGGCGACAGATCCGGGCTGATTTTAGTTATCTGATGGTGTGGATATTGACATGCGATTTAAGGCTTCTTGTCACCAATGAACAATGAGAAAGCATGAATTTTTACAGCAGCGATCTCGAGGAAGTATCTTCTCGAATGGAGATGATTCATTCGTCGCGACTTCTGTTTCTTGGTTTTGAATTCGGTTCGGTTAAACCGAAATTAGAAATTAAGAATTTACTCATACCGGACGGTTACTCAAACCACATAAATTTTCCGTCTTTTGTTTTATTACACCAACATTTAAAAAAAAAAACCGACAGATCTCAAGTGTCAAGGACCTTAACTCAGAGCTTTAATTCGCCATGAATCTTATCGAGTGTGCAATAAACATATCTGCCTAAGCATCTGCACATTGTAGAGTCGATCATCACTGGTATAACACATGGGAAAACAAAAATCAAAATGTGAGCTCTAAAATCTGACATATTTAGACCACCTCCAATAATAAAAACTTCTAAAAGATTATCAACCATTTTTTAAATTATGATTTTATAAAAGTTAAAAACATTATTAAGAGTTTTAATTTTTTTTCCTCCTGCAATGGTATTAGGAGTTCTGATAAAAAAAATGGTTGGTATTAGATTAATCATTCATGCTTAATGGTTGACATTGTTAATTCTTTATTCTATAATGGTTGACAAGAAATTCATCATAACTGCTTAAAAATACTAATCTAAGACATGACCACATAATATAAATAGTAACAATGTTTCAGATAACTTTTAGTGATTAAATTCAATACAAGCTTAATCAGTAGAAATCGAAGGACTAATATAGAAGATAGTTAATCTTTGAAAGCATAAGAAGAAGCTTACAAGTTGTGGCATCAATCTTAGTCATTCTTACGATTGATTTATTAAAAAATTATGATTACTATATAAAACAATGATGATTGATTTCTAAGAAAATTATGATTGATTATAAAAAAAATTAAGATTGTTTATAAACAAATTATGATTGATTTATAAAAAAATTACGATTGATTTTAATAAAAAATTACGATTGATTTATAAAAAAATTACGATTGATTTATAAAAAAATTATGATTGATTTATTAAAAATTATGATTACTATATTAAACAATGACGACTGATTTATTAAAAAATTACGATTAATTTAAAAAATCCGCAAAAATCCTCAAAAACACTGCAACAAGAATCCGTAAAATCCGCACCAACACCGCAACATCGGAAAACATAATCAAAGTGATAGGAAAAAATCAAAAATTCCTAAGTTCTAACATCACCAAGAACATCAACATAACTCAACACCAAAATTCTCAAAATTCTCAAAATCAACGAACTCCACAATCATGACAATCTAACAAGTCTATTTCAGAATTAAGACATAATCTACATAAGATTGAGAGTGAAAAATGAAATGCATTCTTCAATTGAGACATAACTTACATAGGAAATTGAAATTGAAATTGAAATTGAAATTGAAATTGAAATTGAAATTGAGAGGGAGAGAATGTAAAACTTACATAGGAAAAGAGTGGGATGGGGATGAGGGAGAAACGCCGGCCAGCGGGGAGCCACGCCGTCGAAGTCGCCGGTCTGCGCAGGAGAAGAGGAGAGAATTTCGGGGAAAAGACGAAGTGAAGAAGACGTCGCAATGGCGGTCTTAAAACCAGACCGGTCGGTTACAGTCGGATAATAAAAAAGTCTGACACGTGTCCCAAGCGTGTCCGTAACGCTTCCCAATTGCCTGAACCGTTCCCGCTCTAGCTTCCCTCATAAACCGCTCAATAGTGGTCGGTTTTTTCCCACCACTTCCGACCACTTTTTTTTTTTAAAAAAAAATTCCCACCACTTCTGACCGCCCCACCTACTTGCTTTTCCTCGACAAAGACATATGCATAACGTTTTTTTTTTAATACCGGTATACGGTCAATAACGGTGGGAAACGGCCTAGTGGTAGGAAGTGGTGGGAAATTTCCCACCGTTTCTGACCTTGTTTTACATTTTTTTATTCCGGTCAATTGGGGTTGGGAGTTGTCGGAAATATCCGACAACTTCTTTACGGTCAGTAACGTGGTTGGTTTTCGACCACAATTCTTGTAGACGGATGGTAATTGTGGACTATGCAGACAACAAAAGCTGAAATATCTGTTTTGTGTAATATGTTGGAACCAAAACCAGAATTAAGAAATTCTGCAGAAACATATATTGAACCAAGGCAGCCATTTTTGTTTGAGCCCCAGGTGTAAAGTTCCCCACCTCCTTACAAAATGAAGGAAGCAACAAAGGTTGAGTTGCTATCGACCATCATACATACAATAGTTTCATATCTTTACAACAGCATAAACACCAAAACTATGCTCAACAATAAAGTGCAGAGACTTTTTATATTTTCCGAGTTTGGAAGAAAATAAGCAATGCTAGTCACCTGAAGTTCCAGTAATGGTGGAGGCATTATGCCAATCACAATAGCATCAACACACACGCCACTTTTGTTGACATTCCATATCTGATACGGTAGTCGTTGGTACAAGCTACCACTATCTTATGCATCTCCCTATCTACTCTTTTGATCCCAAAAAAATCGCATTTTTTTCTTGATACCATTTCTGCAGCATACTCTACATTCCAACAAAGACATAAATAACAAACAAATCTTAGAACATAGCAAAAATTGAAGAGAAAGATGAACACAAGATTTCTCAAAAAATTCTTGCGTCAAAATGTTTTCAACAATACCTGAATGTTGGAACCATCGAAGCGGGCAATAAACATATGTATCAAATCTTTTTGAGCCTCTCGAACTATTAATTTCAAAATACAGCTTGGATGTACTATCTGTAAAAATATACAAATAAACAAGCAATAGATCGACGTAATCGAGTCAGCCTCAATTGGAGATTAATCAGGTCTAATCTTGACACGAGGCGCATCATGATCAGCCCAATTCACAATCAAAATGAGAAATCGATTGGTTAAGGCTATAGAGTGGGAATCGAGTGCGCACAAAAGGTTGGGGGGGTTGTTCACAAGCCAGCCTTCTTTACCCACCGAGCTCGCTAAGTTCCTCGCATGCGATGCAGCCTAATTCCTTCATGTGGATCCGTTTCGCCATGGCAAATATCTATTGAATCAAAAAGAATAAAACCTATGTCCAACTGACACGTAAGTGTCTCCTAAAGGTTTCTTAGAGCATCTCCAACAAGGAGATACTTGAAATGGATATCTTACCATTTTAATAATCATATTTTAACACAAATTTAAATTTTAATATATTTAATAAATTTTGAACCAATGAAAACATGACAAATTTGAAGAACTCTATTTTTAGAGGTTCTTAAAATCCTTAAATAAGAACTTCAACTTATTCTCTTTCATACTTTTCTATTTTTTAATATTTTAAAATTTTAAGAAACCCTTTACGAACTTACCATTGGAGGTGATCTTAAGTCTGTGAAATAAGAATGTATTCTATACATAATAACCTTTTTTTTATTTAACTAAAATTCAATAATTCCTAAGAACTTGCTCTAAGAACTCCTCTTGTAACTGCTCTTATTGGCACAAACCAGAGAGACAATTTCTATAAAAAATGTGAGAGAGTCAAAGATATGACCTTTAGGAGTTATTGCCTTTGATGTTAAGACAAGTATATACAGAAAACAGAGTTTTGGTAGTAACTAACTCACTCACCAACAAAGCTCGAGTTTTTACAAACAGAGCTTTGAATATGCATAATGCTGATCTGGGGATCAACAGTCAAGTTAAGATTAGAGGCTTTCATGAAACTATAACTTGACGCAGAAAAAAAAAGACTAAGATTTAAGGATTGTATTTGGTGATGTTGGAAGAGATGAATACATATGATTTATTTTTGAGAGAGCTGAAGGGAAACGATTCTAGGGTTTTTCAAGAGAGTTTCAGCTACCCTCTTTTCTTCCATGATCTCTTCTTTTGATATTTACAAGCTTAACTTCGTTGTAGGACTTTCTTTACTCTGTCTTATTGAAATTTTCAAGCGAAATGGTTAGACATTGCTCTTTAGTCGACATGAGTTCACAGGGTCCAATATTCACGTGGTGCAATAAAAGGGAGGAATGGCTAATTTGTAAAAAGCTAGATCGTACATTGATGAATGATAACTGGTCAGTTTCCTTTCCACAAACGCATTGCGTTTTTGAATCAAGAGGATGCTCTTGTTGGACCAATAATTTGAAGGTTCAATACTTTGGCAATATGGCCCAAATATTAGACTTAAATTAGTTGGTAAATAGTGAATGAGAAATATGATTAATTGGAGAGAGTGGGCTTTGGTTCAAAAAAGAATAATTTTAGGCTTTATAAAGCCAAAAATTAACTTAGGTCTTACTTGGTTAAGAACTTCAATCTTATTGGATAAGATTAAGTCTCTAACTAACCTAAAATTGAGGGATCACGTTGAAGACCACGTTGAAGATGTTGAGGTCTTCTTCTCTCACGATTTTGGCTCCATGAATTCAGCTCCCTCTCCTTACGTACTTGACTAGTTCTCACGATTTTGGCTCCATGAATTCAGCTCCCTCTCCTTAGAAAAGACTTATTCTTTTAACGTTTTTTGAGAAGAAAAAAAAAATTCACTGCAACAATTCTTCCACTTTTGTCAAATCTGAACGTGTAGAGTAGAAATCAGAGTTCGTAGATTCCGTGGATTGGTGTACCATCAAAGGTCTTATCACAATTCTATCTTGGGACTCAAAAATGCAATCAACCAAGTACACCCTAGGCAACTTGTCTCAGCTCTGTGAATTGTTACTTTTTATTAATTGAAATTGTTTATAGATTTAGTTTTTGGCTATTCTTATAATCAATTTTTTGCTTCTGTTTTTTACTTTAACCTTCATTCGAGTTTATAGGTTCTACAGTCTTAACTCAATAAATATGTCCTTTCTAGACTTTAATCTATAAAATTCGGATTAGGTTATAGCAATTTTCGAAACATGTTTCATTAAAATCGAACCTGTCTAAAATTGATCTCAATTCGTTTTGTGTTTTTAGACAAATGTTTTTTGTAGGTTTTGAAATTGTTTACATAAGCGGTATTTGCTATTCCTTTGGTTTCACCAGATTTTTTATTGTAAAACAATTGATTTCGAGAAAAAAAAAAAGAAGCAAAAGGTGACCAAGGTTTTGATAAGTTGTTTAAATTCAAAATTGATTCATGTTTTGATAAGTGGTTCAAACTTTTTGATAAGTTGCAACCACATTTTGACTTATGGTTGAAATTTTTTTTTCTTTTGACAAACATGTTTTAAAAAAAATATTAATGGTATTTGCAAATTTTTAAATAAATTTTGTGAATCATTATTTGATTTGATCAAAGATTATTAACAAGGATTTTCAAGTTTAATACACTGCGAATTTGTTTTCAATTGTTTGAAAACTGGAAAAAAAAAAGGTGAAAGACCTATCGACTTATCTATACAAATCTAGAGAAAGTCTTCAGTCAATGATTAAGATCATTGGTTTTGATCTTGGTCTTGTGATAATCAAGTGATTGATCATTGGTTAAAGACATATTCAAAGTCTGCGTGAATCAAATATCAAACAAGTTCAAATATTGATTTTGATTTTAGATTTAAAAAAAAAAAAACGTGACGAGAAGAAGTCAAACATTTGGTTTTGACTTTTGATCATTCCGTGATTTCTCAAAGATTTGGTTCAATATTTTATTCTTTTAATAAATTGGTAATCAAATAAGAAATTATTTAAACAAGAGTTGCAAATTTTTTTAAAAAAATTCTTCAGATCATTTTTTTTTTTAATATCACATAAAATTTTTAAAATAAGATTTGTAAATTTTATAAATTCTGCGAATTATTTTAAATAAATTTTTAAAAGTGATATTGTTCCGATAAGAGTGTGTTTACTGTTTTCAGATGTCTAGTAGAGACGAGACACTGAGATAGATCAATGACACACGCATGGAAGATCTGGTTTCTGAGAATACTGGTCTACATGTTGTTGGTTTACCCATTGAGTGTCGTAGCAAGCTCAAGAACAACGGGAAAAAGAATGACCATGGGAATCTGACAAAAGAGGATTTCTGCGCAATGATTACTGAGTGTAACATGGTTCTGCAAAACAACCCAAGAGAATGGGGGTACGACACTTGCGCCTCACATCACATATGTACTAACAAAGTGTTGTTCAGCAGTTATACCCCAAGTCCGTCAGATCACAAGATGCAAATGGCGAATGACTCTTGGTCTAAGGTTTTGGGAACAGGCTATGTGGTACTTAAGTTCACCTCTGGACGATAAGTAACCCTCAAGAATGTGAGGCATTGCCCTGATATTAGGAAAAACCTTATCTCTGCAAATTTGATGTCTGATGCTGGTATCGAAATCAAGTACATTGGAGGGACAATGATTCTGACAAAGTTTGGGGGTGTATGTGGGCGAAGCATACAAGAAGAACGAAATATTCAAGATGTATGTTCAAGCTGTCTTTCGTAAGGGTGTAGATGTCTCTGCTGCTGCTTCTTCCTCTGCTGATGCTGCCTCTAATGCCACAAATAATAATGTTGTTGCTAATGGTGTTCCTAATAATGTTGTTGTTGCTTCTACTTCTTCTGATGTAGTTTCTGATGTTTCAATGAATAAGAACGAATTTGCTTATTTTGTTGAGTCTTTTGATATTTGGCACAAACGATTAGGTCATGTTAATTATAAGTCTATCCAAAGACTAATGAACTTGAACCTAATACCAAAAAGCAAAACTAGCAAAGAAAAATGTGAAGTCTGTTCACAAGCAAAACTCACTAAAAAATCATCACCCCAAGTTCAAAGAACAACTGAACCTCTAGGATTAATTCACACAGATTACATCCTCAACAAAATTCCCCACAAAGTCACCGGGAAGACTCCCTATGAGCTTTGGAAAGGAATGTCACCTTCATATAAATACCTCAAAATGTGGGGGTGCTTACCAAAAAAGACTTACCAAAAATGGTAGCACCACCTCCAAAAAAGGTCATTATCGGACCAAAAACTGTTGATTGTGTTTTCCTCGGATACGCACATAACAGTTCTGCATACAGATTTCTGGTTACTAAATCAGAGATCCTTGATATCCATGTCAACATGATAATGGAATCAAGAAATGCATCTTTATTCGAACACGTGTTTCCATATAAGGATAAACAGAATCCAAAAAGAACTCGTGAAGAAAGAGATGAAACAAGTCATGAGCCTACTACATCAGGAACTTCTCGATCTAATTCAGAAGCTCAACAATATGAACCTAGACGTAGCAAAAGAGCTCGTCAGGAAAAATCTTACGGTGATGATTTTTTTATGATTTTTCTTGTAGAAAATGAACCAAGAAATTTCGTTGAAGCCATGTCTAAACCAGACACTTCCTCCCGGAAAGAAGTCGTCAATAGTGAGATGGACTCTATTATGTAAAATCATACTTATGAGTTAACCGATCTCCCTGAAGGGTTTAAAGCACTTGGATGCAAATGGATTTTCAAAACAAAGCTGAAAATCGATGGCTCAATAGACAAGTACAAGGCTAGACTAGTGGTGCAAGGATTCTGACAAAAAGGAGATCTGGACTTCGTTGATACATATTCTCCGGTGACGAGAATAACCTCCATCAGAATGCTGATATCAATTGCAACATTACGAGACTTGGAGATACATCAAATGGATGTGAAAACTGCTTTTCTAAATGGAGAGTTAGAAGAGGAGATTTACATGAAACAACCTGAAGGGTTTGTTGTTCTAGGACAAGAACACAAAGTTTGTCGATTTGTCAAGTCATTGTATTGTCTTAAACAAGCTCCAAAACAATTGCATGAAAAATTTGACAATGTAAAGATGTCAAATGGCTTCAAAATAAATGAGTGTGATAAATGTATCTACATTAAACAAACTAAAAATACATATGTATTGCTTTGTTTATATGTTGATGACATGCTTATTCTTTGAAGCAATAAAGACATAATCCAACAAACTAAGAACTTACTCAACAGTAAGTTTGACATGAAAGGCATGGGTCTTGCTGATGTCATCTTTGGGATTAAATCACACGAACTTCTGACAGAATTATTCTATATCGAGGACATTATGCTGAAAAAATTCTCGAAAGATTCAATAAATATACAAGTGGTACTGCGAAAACCCCTGTAGACTCTCAACTTCATTTGACCAAAAATTCAGGTGAAGCAGTTTCAAAGGTAGAGTACGCACGTGTAATAGGAAGTCTTATGTACTTAACTAACTGTACTAGACCTGATCTAGCATATGCAGTAAATGTACTAAGTCGTTACACAAGCAATCATGGACATAAACACTGGAAAGCCATAACTAGAGTACTGAATTACCTACAATATACAAAAAATTATGGGCTGCACTATGGTAGAGAACCTCAAGTACTAGAAGGATACAGTGACGCTAACTAGATTTCCGATTCCAAAAACTCAAAATCCACAAGTGGATACGTCTTTACCCTAGGAGGTGCAGCAGTATCTTTGGAAATCTTCCAAACAAACTCTGTTAGCTCGATCCACCATGGAGTCAGAGTTTATAGCTTTAGATAAAGCAGTAGAAGGAACATAATGGTTACGAAATTTTTTGGAAGATATTCCTATGTGGGAGAAACCTGTGTCATCACTATGCATTCACTGTGATAGTCAATCGGCTATAGCCCGAGCACAGAATAATCTGTATAATGGTAAATCTCGTCATATAAGAAGACGACATAAAACTATAAGACACATGATCTCAAGTGGGGTTATCACAATCGACTACATAAGGTCAGCTGATAATCTAGCTGATCATTTTACTAAAGGACTCTCTCGAGATCAAGTAGTAAAATCATCCAGAGGAATGAGTTTAAAGCCTATTACCTAAGAAGATATCTGGTGGAAACCTTACCTACATGACTGGAGATCCCAAGAAATAGGTTCAAAGGAACAACTAAATCAGATAATATCTTAAGAACGCACTGTGAGCATTCAGACTCTACCCAGTTCCTAAGATGATAAAACAATGCAACGTGTAGAAAGTTGAGGATAAGTTCTAAACTTTTAATGATTTGAGTCCAAGAATTGGTTGATAAAGGAAGTATTACAGGTTATTTTAGTACATCCAAATGTTTGGCAAATCACCTAGTGAGTGTAAAATAAAGGCCGTTTCTAGGAGAGTGAAGGTAAGGCTATACTCTCCAAGTTCACTCATGAAATCCCAGGAAAATTTCAAGGCCAAAATGAAAATAATAGAGAACTTAGTTCTACTAGAAAATGAGCTGGGTTATATTTGTTGTCTAGGTTTACACTAAACTTCCAAGTGGTTCAAGACATTATGTTCACCTCCAGGCCAAGTAAACCTGACATATATTAACAATGAGTAGTTCAAAGCTGAAAAATGCTACTTACTCAGACACAACACATTTTCGTCTACACTCTCGAAATTCTGCCAGTCTATCTAGTCAATATGATAAGTCTAGTCAGTAAAGTCTATCGAGTCCCTTAAGTCATATGTTTAGAGTCATTTCTATTCATGTGGGGGATTGTTGGACCAATAATTTGAAGGTTTAATACTTTGGCATTATGGCCCAAATATTAGACTTAAATTAGTTGGTAAATAGTGAATGAGAAATATGATTAATTGGAGAAAGTAGGCTTTGGTTCAAAAAAGAATAAGTTTAGGTTTTATAAAGGCAAAAATTAACTTAGGTCTTACTTGGTTAAGAACTTAAATCTTATTGGATAAGATTAAGTTTCTAACTAACCTAAAATTGAGGGATCACGTTGAAGACCACATTGAAGGCGTTGAGGTCTTCTTCTCTCACGATTTTGGCTCCATGAATTCAGCTCCCTCTCCTTACGTGCTTGACTAGTTCTCACGTTTGTAGAAAACTTTCTCTCTAAGTCTTCCTAGTCCATAAACATAAAAGAAAAGACTTATTCTTTTAACGTTTTTTGAGAAGAAAAAAAAATTCACTGCAACAATTCTTCCACTTTTGTCAAGTCTGAGAGCGTAGAGTAGAAATCAGAGTTCGCAGATTCTGTGGATTGGTGTACCATCAATGGTCTCTTCACAGTTCTATCATGGGACTCAAAAATGCAATTAACCAAGTACACCCTGAGCGTTTATTGAGTTAAGGTAACGAGACTTGTCTCAGCTCTGTGAATTGTTACCTTTTATTGATTGAAATTGTTTATAGGTTTAGTTTTTGGCTATTCTTATAATCAATTTTTTGCTTCTGTTTTTTACTTTAACATTCATTCGAGTTTATAGGTTCTACAGCTCTGACCACTTGAGATGCAGAATGAGAACAAAAACTAAGCCTCTAAAACCAAAACGACCTTTCAAATTCACAAATGCTATAATTACTCTCCATGGTTTCTTATCGCTAGTGGAGTCATTTTGGGGAGGTACATAAGCAATATTTCGTTCAACATCTGCTTTGCATATATTATCAAAGAAGCAAAAAGCACTAAAACCATTAATATGAGGGCTAAGTAAGGAACAAATAGGTGACATATCGAAGAGAACAAAATAGGCTTTTGAGGTTTTATGTGAATATCAAAAGAACTTTATCAAATCCTACTCATCTAGTAATGGAAGTGATAGTTTTATGAGCGTAAAGACTCAACATAAAGGTGGAAACTTCCCTTGGTGAAAGAAACCACTTAACCCGCAAAAGATGACCCCGATCTCAAGTGTGAAAAACACCAACTTGGGGTGTTTCTACACTAACAAGACTTGATAAATCCGTGACTATTATTGATCAGCTCGGGCTTACCAAGAATATAATGTCTAGGTTGGATCTACTCCAAGGAAAGCATCACAACACTTAGAGTTTGTGTGCTAAGGAAGTCCTGGATCTAAGAACCATTCATCTAGAACTTACGAATAAATGAGCCAAAAACAAGAGAAGAGTTTAGTGGAGAATTTAGAAGTGATTAGGTTGAAGAGGACTGCCATAAGGCAGCCTCTTACACGAGCTCTACTCCTAAAACTACATTGAAGCTACTAACATAAACATAAAATAAATGAGAGTGCTTTTGATCAACACTTCTTTGTATTTGATGTTGGATTAAGGGAGAATTGGAGAGAAGACTCTTCTTTTTTTTTTTCTTTTTTTATGAAAACATCTTACAATGAGTGTATATATTGAAGGAGATACAAGAGAGAAAAGACAAAGTAGAAAAAGGAAAAATAGGAAAAAGGAAAAATAGAATTGGAACGATATCTTGGGACAATCTATTTTTTTAATTTTTTCTTATGAGTTGACATTTCCTTCTTTCTTTCCCGTGCATTGAGTTTTTCCGTCCCGTGTTGACCACGTATTACGGTACACGAAAACCTTCCCGCGGTACGTGCCTCTCGACCCGATGGCCATCCCGCGGTCCGTGACCTCCGACCGTTGACTTTGTGGTCCAAAATGTTGACTTTTCCAAGAATATCCTTTTATGATCTTTTCTTGATTCATTGATGATTTGGTGACTTTTGTGGGTTCTTGAAAGCCATTTTCCTCCTTCTTTGAGCTCCTTAAAGGTGGTCTTTGGCCTTGTCTTCATGACTTCGGCCTTGACTCTCCTTTGATCTTTCTTTTGACCTTGCGGTCTCCGGCCTCTTACGCCTCTTCCCTCTAGTCCTTTTGATATAGACTAATAGGAAGAGGAAGCAAGAGCTTTTGGTACATGGCAACTTCTCTCGGGAATTGAGGAGAAAGTTCTATGTCAGAGATCAAAGATCCACTGGTTAAAATTTGGTGATGGAAATAATCGTTTTTTTCATCATGCAGCAAAGAAAAGAGAAGTAAGAAATTATATTCGTGAAATACAGAGGGAGAATGGATCATGTGTGACAACACAAGAGGAGATTAAACAGGAAGCTGTTGAATATTTTCATGGATTTCTATCTTATCAGCAGTAGGGGTATAGTGGCTTCAAAACTGAAGCATTACATAAAAAATTGGCTTTGAATGTGAGGAAGATGATTGAGAAATATTGGTTCGTGACGTCACAGAGGAGGAGATAAAATCATTTTTATTTGCAATGGCAAGTAATAAATCCCCTGGTCATGATGGGTATAGATGTGAGTTTTTCAAAACAGTATGACCGGTACTAAAAACAGATTTTGTAACCTCAATACAGTTTTTCTTTGAAAAAGGTTTTCTCCCCAAGGGAATCAATTCCACCATCTTGGCTTTGATTCCAAAGAAGAAAGAGGCCAAACAAATGAAATATTATCGCCCAATATCTTGCTGCAACGTCATTTACAAGGTAATATCGAAAATTTTGGCAAATCGTCTGAAAGTCATGCTTCCTAAGTTCATCTCCCCAAATCACTCGGCTTTTATTAAGGACTGTTTGCTGATGGAAAACATTCTGGTTTCATCTGAATTAACTAAAAACTACCATAAGAGCACCACCTCACCTAGATGTGCTATGAATATTGATATTTCAAAGGTGTTTGATTCAGTGCAATGGCCATTTCTATTATCGACTCTCTCTGCATTGAATTTTCCAGAAAAGTACATTCTCTGGATAGGAAGATGCATCACAATGGCCTCCTTCTCAGTTCAAGTAAATGGAGAACTTGCCGGTTATATTCAAAGTGAAAGAGGACTCCGGCAGGGTTGTCTTTATCCCTATATCTTTTCGTAATTTGTATGCACATCTTGTCAAAGATGCTGGATAAGGAGGCATCAGATGGAATAGCCGGGTACCATCCGTACTGCCAAAGACTTACTCTTACCCACTTATGTTTTGCAGACGATTTGTTGGTATTTGTTGATGGGATAAAAGTTTCGTTGAGGGAATTCTTGAGGTTTTCAAGGCTTTTGCTGATGCGTTATGATTACAAATAAGTCTAGAAAAATCAACAATTTATACAGCAAGAATCTTTGAAATATAAAAAGAAAACATACTTGATCCATTCCCCTTTGCCCACGGAACACTACTAGTGAGATATCTAGGACTTCCTTTGCTAACGAAGCGGATGACAGTTACTGATTACACTCCATTGCTTGAGAAGATAAGGTCTCGTATTAGTTGCTGCACTGCGAAGTTCTTATCTTTTGCGGGTAGACTCCAACTAATCAGATATGTAATTCACAGCCTCACAAATTTTTGGACATCAGCCTTTAGACTCCCTAAAGAATGTATAAATGAAATCAACAAACTTTGTGCTACCTTTCTTTGGTCTGGTCCAGATTTGAACCCGAAGAAAGCAAAGATTTCTTGGAAAGAGGTGTGCAAACCAAAAGCAGAGGGAGGACTTGGACTTCGATCAACAACAGAGGCAGATAAGGTTAGTTGTCTGAAATTAATATGGAGAATTCTATCATCTCCTACATCTCTATGGGTCCGGTGGATACAAATATACTTAATTCGTTAAAGCTCTTTCTGGTCTGGGAAAGACACATCATCTATGGGTTCATGAATCTGGAAAAACTGTTAAAATATAGAGAAATAACAGGAAAGTTTACAAGAGTAGAAGTTCAAAATGGATCATCTAAGGAATCAAAATGATGTACGTTTATGGAGAAGGGGGAAAACAAATTTGTCTCAAACTTCATATCAAAAGACACATCGAAACTTATTCGTACAGAGCAACCACATGTAGAATGGTACAAGGGTACATGGTTCTCTTACGCCACACCTAAGTACTCTTTTTTATCTTGGCTAGCAATACAGAACCGTTTCTCAACTGGAGATAGGGTGGCAAAATGGAACTCGGGAGCTAATGTTTCATGTGTTCTATGCAATGACCCGATGGAAACACGTGACCATCTTTATTTTAACTGCAAATATTCTTAAAAAATTTGGAATAATCTTGACAAAAATCTCCTCAACACCAAGTATACAATAAAGTGGAACATCATCGTATTGATACTCGTTAATCCCTCCATCAATAAGATAATCCTTTTTCTTGTGCGATATGTGTATCAGATTACTATCTACTCGATATGGAGGAACGAAATGGCTAAAAACATGGGAAACCACCACTTCCTCCAATCAAACTTATCCGAATTATTGATCGACAAGTTCGAAACATAATATCATCAATTCATAAAATGGAAATTATGAAACATCGAGGCACAATGAAAGTTTGGTTTGCCTCGTGATAATGAAAGTTTAATTTAATAGTTTAATTTTGTCTTTTCAAATTACTTTTAACAAAGTCACAAGAATTGTAAAACTATTTTTTATATTAATTTAACATTTATTAAGAAAAAAAATTCAAATGAATCCCTAGAATCTCTCTTTTTATGTGGTTTGTATTTAAATGTTTTTTTTTTGGCCTAAAGTGGAGTTGGACCTTCTCTATGTTAGATTCAATTTTAACCCATAGGAGAAAAAAAATATATAAATGGACTATTCAAAAACAAATTAAATGTTTCAAATTACAAAAATAAAACTTTGAAAAACGCAGATGACCTTTAGTGACATATAGTAAGTCCACTGAAGGTAAACACATTTGCATAATCAGGAAGTGTCCTGGTGTTTAATTTTGTAAGAATTTGGCTTGGCTACTACACCGACAAGGTGTGACCCAAAGTTGAAAAAAAACTTTAAAAAAAAAATTGTTCTTTTAAGTCTAGTTGCTTCAAATCAAAATTACAAAGAACAAATTTTGGTAAAATAATGAGATTAATAATGAAAACAAAAATCATTTGACAATTGGTAGTAAAATGTAACAAAATGAGATTTATCTTGTAACTGTGATTAGAAGCACTTCCTATGCACAATTGAAGGTCCAGATTCATCATACTCTGCTTTTGCAATCCACATCTGTAATGTTTACAAACACATACAGTATTTATCTACATTAAAAGACAAACATATTATATTAAGATTAAAGACAAAATTGTTTAGGTTATGTGTTTCACCTGCTGGAAAGTGCTGAGTGAAGCCAATATAGAACCACCAATCCAGACACTGTATTTCCTTTCCGGTGGAGCCACGACTTTAATCTTCATACTACTTGGAGCCAGCGCTGTGATCTCTTTGCTCATTCTATCACCAATCCCACCAAACATTGTGGTTCCACCACTTAGCACAATGTTCCCATACAAATCTTTCCTAATATCCACATCACATTTCATGATTGAGTTATAAGTGGTTTCATGGATTCCTGGAGCTTCCATTCCGATCATCGACGGCTGGAACAGAACTTCAGGACATCGGAATCGCTCTGCTCCAATGGTTATCACTTGTCCATCCGGAAGCTCGAAGCTTTTTTCAACAGATGAGCTTGTGTTGGAAGTCTCTAGCTCTTGGTCGTAGTCAAGAGCAATGTAAGAGAGTTTCTCTTTCATGTCTCTAACGATTTCACGCTCAGCAGTTGTGGTGAAGGAGTAACCACGCTCTGTCAGGATTTTCATGAGGTGGTCCGTGAGGTCACGACCCGCTAAGTCAAGACGTAGGATCGCGTGTGGAAGAGCATAACCCTCGTAGATTGGTACTGTGTGGCTCACACCATCTCCAGAATCCAAAACAATACCTAAACCAACAAGTAGCAAAATGACCATTTAGCTAAAGTTATCCATAAAACTAATCAATCCTATGTGAGGTAATCCAAATGCTATAGAACCGACGAGTCCAACTAGTGCAAAGCCAACTGAGCCAGGCAAATAAGTGAGTGATACTGACCAGTAGTACGGCCACTGGCATAGAGTGAAAGAACAGCTTGAATGGCAACATACATAGCAGGAGTGTTGAAAGTCTCAAACATGATCTGAGTCATCTTCTCACGATTAGCTTTGGGATTAAGAGGAGCTTCGGTTAAGAGAACTGGATGTTCTTCAGGAGCAACACGAAGCTCATTGTAGAAAGTGTGATGCCAAATCTTCTCCATGTCATCCCAATTATTAACAATACCATGCTCAATTGGATACTTGAGAGTCAAGATACCACGTTTTGACTGAGCTTCGTCTCCAACATAAGCATCCTTTTGTCCCATCCCAACCATCACCCCTGTGTGTCGAGGACGCCCTACAATGCTTGGAAATACTGCTCTTGGTGCATCATCACCTGCAAATCCGGCCTAAACCAAACCAAATTCTTACTTTTCTTATATAGTTTTGTGGTTATATATTTTCTCAGACACATATCATTTAGACAAACTTACCTTAACCATTCCAGTTCCATTGTCACAAACTAGTGGTTGAATGTCTTCACCGTCCGCCATTTTTCTATCTGTACCTGAAATGATTCAATTACATTAACAACATAAGTTCAAAGGAGAAATTTGTTGTCAAATATGATATATTAATATTTACGTGGAACACAGATTTGTTATTGATTCAATGGATCAAATGTTTGATAATTTTATAATAATAGCCATTCCAATAAGAAATTTTTGTTAAATTATTCTTACATATCATTCACGAAAACATCAAATTTGAATACCATTATTCCAAGAATTTAAAATGAAGATGGTCTTACACATTCAATCCATCTGAATCCACGAGATGCTAATTTCGAAATTTAGAGAGATTGTTGTAAATGCAAACAAAAATTGATACAAAAACATAGGAAAAAAAGAGTAATCACCTGGTGATTAATGTAATTAACGATAAACCAAACGGAGAGAATTGCCTTGGATGGGTTCAAAATTTCTAAATAAACAAGACAAGCTTTGCTTTATATTATTCCACTGCCAACAGATCGTGGCCGTTAGTTTTTTGACTGAAGCCTAAATCTAAGATGGCGATGACACGTTTACCGCTATTTTTGGTGTCTATTGCTAATAAAAGTTTCAATTTGAGACCTTTTAGAACATGTGCAACGGAATTCTATTAATATAAAAAAAAAAATGTGAGAGACGTCTCTTATTTGATAATTTTTATATTTTCTTAAAAATTCATGTGCTATATAATTTTATTATAAGTAGTTATTTTTTAGAAAAATACAAAATTTAACTATTCAATCAAATAGATTAAATAATATTTTTTAAAAGGTCGTCAGAAAAAGTTATTTTTTTAAAGAAATTTATATATCTCTTGTCATTGAAAATGCGTTTAGATTTTTATTGGTAGTATCTCACCCAATCTATCACTATTAAAATAATACAAAATAATAATAAATGATCTAAAATATTTAAAGAGATTTGGCGAGAATTTTTTTTTATCTGAGATAGTCAAAATAATTTTTAAAAAAATTCTCACGTAGACCCATCATTTTTAGTTGGTTGATTTATTTTTCTTCTAATAAACCATAGTTTTTTTATTCTTTTTTTTGTCAACTAATATATTAGTTTTTAAATTCTGCTCTTACTACTATAGGTAACAGATTCGATCTCTGGTGCTTTAAACATTTGTAAAGTGACTACACTATTGGGCCACCTGTCCTCGACAATAAACCATAGTTCTCAATATTAGTTAAAAAATTTATATGTTATTAATTATTAATTTTGATTTTTTTATATAAATTATTAAATAAAACTAGCTATCTATCAATATTCATTTTGCATTTGATTAAATTATAAAAAATAAGTAACACACTTTTATTATAAAAAGTAGGTACAAAATAAGTTCGTGGTAATTTTAAAAAGGAGTATATAATCGGTCACTTTTCAGGTAAACTCCCTCCTGTATGGTGGATTCAAGGTGTTCTCAGAAAAATAAGAAAGTTGAATTCCATATTCTCCCTGAATCAAGATCTATGTTAATAAGATTTCCAAGTGATTATCTAAGGGAAAAAATCCTAGCAAAAAGGAAATGGCACATTACTAGTGACCATGTTGAAGAATGGTCTTTTGTTGCAGTAAACTCTTTTAAGCCATCGACATTCTCACCTCTTTGGGCTCATATCAGTGACATTCCATTTGACCTAATGACTCATGAAGGTTGCGTAAGATTTTGAGAATAATTTGTCAAGAATTCATGTGTTGAACCCGAGAGAATATAAAAGAGTAAAGAGATTTTCATTGATTCAAGTCTCTTACATTACATTCAAAATAAGACCCATTTTATAAACAAAACAAAGGGGAAAGAAGAAGTCTTATGAAACTAGCCTTCTTTGGAGAAGGAGCGAGAGAAAACTGGTCCCAAGGAAGTGGTCCCGGGAAAGTGGTCTCCGGGTGAAAGTGACCTCTAGGTCTTTCACATGTTTTCTCTTCCCTTCAACGGCTCTATGAGCTCACCTAGGTTCCGCCTTAGTAAAAGGTTAGGTCCTTGGTTCAAACGAGTCTCAAGAATTGTTTTCGCATCTCGGGTCCCGAGAAAATATCTTTTTCGAATCAGATGGACTTCGGGGAGAATCCGCCCTGATGGAGTCATGGGCTGGGGCTCCCGCGCCCTCATCAACATTTTTGAGAAATGGGTGTACCGCGCTCCGAGCCCTTCTGTCCCACGGGTGGTGCCTCACGTCCGCGGTACCCTGCGCCCCGATGACGAACTCTTCTTGGGAACTTGCGCCCCGATGACTTGCGACCAGAGATACCTTGCATCACATGCTATCTCTTTTCCCTTGTTTATTTATTTTGATGAATACTCCCCCCTCAAGATTAACCATAATGTCATGGAGCCTAAGCTTGCACTTCTCGCAAATCCCACCTCATTAAAAACCTTAGAGAGAAAACCTCTTGCACCAAAACTTTTCTAAGGGAAAAAGAGTGTGTGATCTACGAGAGAGGGGACCTTTGATCATTCTTGGGGAAGATCCACAAGTCCTAGTTTGGGATAAATAGGATCACAAACTTTTAGACTTGCGAGAGTTATCCCTTCTTCCATTTCTCACAGACTTTGTGACAATCTATCTCGATGTGTTTTGTCATTTCATGAAACACGGAGTTGGATGCAATGTGGAATGCGGCTTGATTGTAACAATGCATGGTAATTGGTTTTGAAGATTTGATGCCAAGGTTCTTGGGTAGAGCCATTAACCACGTGAGCTCACTTGTAAGTTTCCTCATAGCTCGGTACTCAGCCTCGACACTAGAGCATGACATTACCTTATGTTTCTTAGTCTTCCATGTTACCAAGTTACCTCCAATGAAAGTGCAATACCCCGTTGTGGATTTTCGGTCATTCTAGTCACCGGCCCAATCTGCATCACAATAGCCCACAATTTCGGTGTTGTTATTCTTTCCCATCCAAATGCCGCAATCTTGACTTCCTCTTAGGTAACGAATCCATCATGCTCCAATGATGTACCGTAGGGTTTTACATATGTTGACTCACTTGATTTACCGCATAGCATATATCCGGCCATATGATTGTCAAATAGATGAGTTTACCCACAAGTCGCCTATATTGAGGCGCATCCTTGTAAAGTTCATCATTTTGCTCCCCCTTTCGACTAACCTTGTAGCCATCTTCAAGAGGTGTGTTGACAGTTGTAGAACCTAAATTTCGTGTTTCATGAAAAAGATCAAGAGTGTACTTCCGTTGAGAAAGAAATAAGCCCTCCGAATAGTGACACACTTTGATTCCTAGGAAGTACTTTAGTTCCCCAATATATTTAATATCAAACACACTTTTAAAGTAATTTTTGGTTGAAGAAATACCGTCCTTGTCATTGCTGGTAATGATCAAGTCATTCACATAGATAAGGACTACAATCATATCATTCGGGCCATTGGATGTGAAGAGTGTATGATCCGATTCTGACTTATGAAAACCAAGATCTCAGAGGGTTAAGCTTAATTTATGATACCAAGCCTGAGGAGATTGCTTAAGCCTATTCTGAGACGTAAGATTCTCCCGGGGCGCACAATCCCTTCAAGACAGGGAGGCGGATGCATGTACACTTCATCCTCAAGTTCTCCTTGCAAGAATGCATTCTTGACATCTATTTGCTACAGTTTCCAATCTTAATTTTTGGCCATGGAAAGAATAACCCGTACCGTATGGAGCTTTGCAACGGGTGCAAATGTATCGGTGTAGTCTTGACCGTATGTTTGGGTAAAACCTCTTGTAACCAATCAGCATTTGTAGCATTTAATAATCCCATCATTCTTGTATTTGATAGTGAATATCCATCGGGAGGTGACAGCCTTTATTCCTAGTGGCAATTCCACCTCATCCCAAGCATGGTTTTTTTCCATCGCATTATGTTCATCCATGATTGCATCTCTCCACTCATTGCGGTTTTTAGCTTTCTCATAGCTTTTTGGAATCTGTCCAAGCTCAACTTTGCCAAGAAACACTTTACAATTATAAGGGACAAGGTCAAGAGAACAAACCATTTGAGTTGGATGTGCCACGACATGATTATTGTAACAAAAATGTGTTTTGATCCAACTTGAGTGATCCTTCCGCGGACGTGTACTCCTTCTTAATGGATCTGCGTCATTCTCACTTTGGATTGTCTCCTCCTGTACCTCTGGGGAATTTGTGGAATTTTCTTGTTGTGATCCATCATTTTCCTCGGAGATTGTATTTGATGGTGACATTGAATGACTCATTGCTTTATTTGTCCCATTTTCTTCCCGTGATTGAGGCATAGTCGGGGTATTTGATTTAATTCCACCGATGTGTTGAAGGAGTGTTCGGAGGCTCTCATTTCAATCTTGCGTCATGTTGGTGAGGTCTTTAAGTTCATCCCAATTAGAATTTTCAAAGTAACCCTTGTCTTTTAAGAATTTTACATCCCAAGAGACATATAATCGTTGATTTGTTGGGTCAAAGCGCTTGTATCCCTTTTGTGTTGTTGAGTATCCAAGAAACATACATTTTATGCTTTTGGCATCAAGTTTTTGACGTTGTTCTCTTGGAATCAAAACGTAACACACACACCCAAACACTCTTAAATGTTAAATGAAGGGTTTTGAGCCATTAAGTACCTCATATGGTGACACATCTTGTAGAATCTTGGTAGGGATTCCGTTGAAAAGATATCATGCCATTAAGACAGCATCTCCCCAATATCTCTTAGGCACCTTCATATGATACATCATGGCCCTTGCGGTTTCTATGAGATGTCGGTTTTCCTTTCCGCCACACCATTTTGTTGTGGAATGTGTGAGAAACTTGTTTGGTGAATTATTCCATATTTGTTCAAGTGATCTTTGAACTTGGTGCTTGTATATTCACCGCCATTGTTTGATCTTAGTACCTTTATTTTGGAATTAAGTTGGTTAGACACATAGTTTTGAAAATTGATGAAGGCATCAAACTCTCGGTCCTTAGAGGCCATTAAGGTAACTCAAATGTATTTTGATTTTTCATCAATGAAATTCAAAAAGTATTTAAGATTGACTCTAGAGGAGCAAGGTGATGTCCAAACATCCGAGTGAATTAAATCAAAGGAATTAGCATAAAGAATACTAGATTTCGGGAAAAAGCTAAGATACAAGCCTCACAAGTATTGTGATCAAAAGAGTTTTAGGCAATATTAAACATAAGGCTCCAGAATGGGGATGACCCAATCTTGCATGCCAAACCGAGCTAAAATATAAACCAACATTCGAATTTACATTGCTAATGGAAACATAGTGTGAAATTCAAAGGAGTTTGAGAACGATTAGCGATATAAGAGTCCGTTAGGTTGGCAATGGCCTTGATAATTTCATCAAGGTCCGACCTTCTCATGATTGCTCTGTGAGACTTAGCACTCATAGCCATTTCTCCTCCCGGTTTAGATGTTTCCGCCGGTTCATCCTCCAATCCTTCTTGAGTCATTTTTGCCTTGTGCTCCTTCCACTTGTTCGGTATTAAATGAGATTGAGGATCCAACATTTATCCTTTGTATGCCATTTCTTCTTTCAATGTTCACACACCATACTCCTTTTGTCTTCATTTTTTAGTGTCACCTTGTGGGCGGTGATTAGTTCCTTTTTACCACTAATTAGGCCGATATCATCCACTGTTGGAAGTTTCTTATCCCTTGGGATGGATTTGAAAATATCATTGTAATAAGTATTCAAACATCCAAGTAAACAAATACCTTATATTGTTCACGCCTTGCATTTTGAACAAGAGGATCCATTGTATTTGGTCTCAACATTTTAAGTTCCGCCCAAAGAACCCTTAGCTTCCCAAAGTAGTCTTCAAACTCCATATCTTCTTGCCTTAGAGTGTTAAGAGTTCTCTTGACTTCAAAGACCCTAGTGAGATTGGAGACATTTGCATAGACCTTCTTGAGAGTATCCCATAGTTCTTTGGTGGTTTCACAAAATATGTATGATTCAAGAAGATGAGGATCTAGTGAGGCAGTTATGATAGCCATCACTATTTTGTTTTCTTGAAACCATTTGTCATTTTCGACAACCACAACATCGGAGGTACCCTCATTTCCTTTTCCCTTGTCGGTTGCACTTGGGGCTTTCTCTTGTGGAGGTTTTACATGGTTCCATAACCCACAGCTGCACAAGATCATTCTTACAGTCCTTGACCGCAACATATAGTTAGGGCCCTTAAGAGTCACCGGTATGCAAGCTCATTTGTTGGATTCCATAGTGGTTTATCGATAAAGTGATGAGAATAAAAGAACAAAGAGAGAAGAGAGATTTTGAGAACCATAATTAATATAGAATCAAGACCTTTGTTGCTCTGGTACCATGTATGATTTTGATCAAGAATTCATGTGTTGAACACAAGAGAGAATAAAAAAGAGTAAAGAGATTTTCATTTATTCAAGTCTCTTACAATACATTCAAAATAAAACCCATTTTATAGAGAAAACAAAGGGAAAAGAAGAAATCTTATGAAACTAGCCATTTTTGGGAGAAGGAGAGAGAGAAAACAGGTCTCAAGGAAGTGGACCCGGGAAAGTGGTCTCGTGGTGACAGTGACCCTCTCGGTCCTTCACATGTTTTCTCTTCTCTTCAACGGTTCTATGAGCTCACCTAGGTCCCATCTTAGTCAAAGGTTAGGTCATTGGTTCAAAAGAATCTCAAGGGTTTCTTTCGCATATCGGGTCCCGAGAAAATATCTTCTTTGGGACAGATGGACTTTGGGGAGAATCCGCCGTGACGGAGTCATGCGCTGGGGCTCCCGCGCCCTCGTCGACATTTTCAAGAAGTTGGTGTACCGCGCTCCGAGCCCTTCCATCCCACGGGTGGTGCCTCACGTCCGCGGTACTTTACGCCCCGATGCCAAACTTTTCTTGGGAACTTGCGCCCCGATGACTTACGACCTTAGATACCTTGCATCACACGCTATCTCTTTTCCCTTCTTTATTTATTTTGATCAATAGGTTGGACGATACTACCTTATCTCTTGCCAGCATATCTGAAGTGCATTCTCTAGTTGATATGGACATGCAAAAATCGATCTCAAAGTTTGTAAAGCTAATGAGAGATAATGGCCAAATCATCAAACTTAAGGTTGACTACCCTTGGGCTCCTTCTACTTGCCAGCACTGTAAGTAGAAGGAGCCTTTACCCTTGTCCTGTCCAGAGAATCCCCATCCCATGCATTCTTCTTTCCCAGTCTCAACACAATCCCCTTGCTCTACTTCATCCAGTAAACCACCAAAATAATTCAGCAAATGATCTAAGTTATCCCAGCCAGTTGAATCTGACCTCCCTAGCCCCATGATATCTCTGAACCCCCAATATCACCATTTCCTCATCTTCTTCTTCCCCCGTTGTCCATCCTTTGTCCAGTTCTTGATCTGTCCAAAAACGGTTGCATGTTGAGGATGCTCTCCCCGTCAAAAGGAGTGGCTCTCCCTCCTTTTCAATGATCATTTCTCATTTTTTGAACATTTGAGGTATTAATGACATGGACAAACACATAAGGTAGTGGTTGGAACAATACATCAAACCACATGTCTGATACTGATGGAAGAATTATCCTTATCTGGAAAGCTCTGATCAATGTAGTTGTCATTCATTAGTCCCGCTAAAGTATGACATGTAATGTAACTTACCCTGGCAGCCAATCGTTTTTCATGACTACAGTTTATGCAGAAAATATGCCCACCGAGAGAGCTTCTTTATGGTCGAGCTCTTTAATCTTAATGATACCCATAATCTCTATAGTCATCCTTGGGTTATTGGAGGTGATTTCAACTAGATTATCCACCTCGATGACCATTGATATTGGCAAGATGAAAAAACCATAGGAGCCCGCAAAGAGATATGTTCATTGTTCAAAGCGTATATGCTCAACCAAGAGAAAAACACATGAAATTACTTGGAGAATATTCTTGGCTTCATGAAAAATTACTTCGAAGAAGAATCAGATCAATCAGAGTTCAGCTGAATAAGTTATTAAATTTACAAATCAGGTGATTACCAATTTACCGATTCAAACCATAGCGCATTAAATGACAAATTCCAACCAAACCACAAGGAGTTAAGCTATGAACCAACGTGTTCTACATTTCTGGTTGAATAAAGAAGGTCATGAAGTCGGATTGATCCCAAAATTATTCAATGAAGATCCATTTCTGTCCAAAGCAAAAACAACATTAAATTGTGCCATTTTCTCTGTCTTACATGCACTTAGTGTTTGAATTTCATTTTCTAAGTGGTTTTCATGTTAAGCTTTTATTATGGACGGTTTTGAATATATTTTCTCTATATATAGAGCCTCATATCATGTAAAAAATAAGAAGTCATTAGTTATTATTCTTGTTGAACATGTTCGAGATGGATTCTCATTTTTGGAATCCATGGTGAGTAATTTCCATGGCTGTGTTGGTGTGTAATACCGAACACAATTGGTATATCAAGAGCCTTTCACATCTCTTGTTGGACCATTCGATCTGTAACACCCTGTTATCGATCTTGAGAAATCAAGTGTTATTCCTTGGCCTTACCAAAAATACATTTTCTGAAAAATCGATCGCCACCAAAAATCTTGTTCAAAATTCTTGGAAAAGGGAAAATAAAGAAGGGTGAGTGATGAATTACTGAGTGAGGACATCCCTTCTGCCTACTGAGTCTTAACACTTTAGCGTAATTAAAGCAAGTTTATCCTATACATAGAAATCAAGCATATACAACTCATGTTTTTCAACAAGTTGTACCAAACATGTTGTGTGCCGTAGCAGCCAACTTTTCACTCATTCGCTCAAATATCCAATCTTGATGGTTTTAGAGCCACTACAATTTATTCTTATATTTCTCATGGAATCGACAGCCCATAACTTGATACATTCCATGATAAACATCTATTCATGGAAGCGATAACCCATAACTCGATTCATTTCGTGTCAACAATCTCTTCATGGAAGCGACATCCCTTAGTTTGATACATTCCATGTCAACCCTCTAAGAGACTTTTCTTTACATCCTTTAAATACCTTTTCTAACTATTAATTACTCAAACAATAATCCATCTTTCACGAGAGATACCTCAACACAAATATATTTTTATATATTATATATAATCATTCAAGGAACTATCATATTTTCAAACATACGCAAAATTCCTAATATATTATTTATTACATGTATAATATATATTTATATTTATTAAATTTTTAATAAATAGATAAATGAGCCAAAACTAAGTTGGAGCTAAAAGACTCGCATATCATACCTCACCTTGATTGGCCGGAGAATTGTCTGAAAAACGCAGCAAGGCCAAACAACTTCCAAAATTCGATACCTGGAATACAAGCAACCACACAGGAATTAGGTTCTTCAGTAAATAGTACAGATGATACTTGCAGGTTAAGCTACATGATTTGTGATAGAACCTTACCAAGATTTGAAGATATGACGGTCCCTTTGCCTTCTAGTATGTGTCCTCTATCCAAAAATAATTTTGATATAGCATTCCTTGCTTACATGTATTCAGAATTCGTTCTTAAGCAAGCCAAGTCGAACATAGTTTTTAAGACATAAGTCGAGAATTTGTCTGAAACTGAAACCAATTTTTTTCTCTTACCTTCTGCTTGTAACTTCCTTGATACTACTCCTATTGACAAACAGTTTGCGGCTACGGATTCTTGAGAGGAAGATCTTTCTAGACCTATAACAAACACGATCAATTGATCAGTAAACCAGACGTTATAGCCCCCAAAAGTCAGCTATTCGAGCTGATTTCCTTACAAGTTTGAAGCTTTGGTGGTTGGCTCTACAAATTTCGGCAACAAAGATGGTGGTTTGAGGGTTCAAGATTGCAACTTACTTGATGGAAATAATTGCAGAAACGGCATGGAAATAAGTGGGAATACGCAATATATGAGTTAGATTAGGTACAAGGTTGAGATGACATAATCTTTCCTTATTTTTCTCAACAAGATTTCTCTTCAAGTTCAAACTCAAACTATTCTATTATTGGGCTTATGGGCCACAGAATTGAGTTCACGAACTTAAAATGTGGGTCTCACACGATCCATCCTTGCTAGTATATCTAGCCTTCTCAAGCTTTTTCTAGTGAGTATACCTAACAAAGAAAGAGTCTGAAGATCAAGAGTCCTTACACAACTCTTTATAGTTCACATCGACTCCATCAACCTTGCTATTGAATCATCACTGTTCCCTTCACATCGATCTAAACAGGTCCTAAGCAAGGCTTATCCCATTTACCACTCCAGAGTGTCGACTCCTTGGGAGGTTCACATTACTCTTCTTTTTTAGTATCACAAATGGATGGAGACATGATAGATATGCTCAAAATATGCAAAGCCTAGGAGTATTTGACCTCTCTTACCAAGGGACACATTTCAATTGGACATATCATAGACTAACTACATCTATAGCAAAAAAATTGGACCGGATTTTAGTGAACCAAGAATGGATTGCCGCTACCCCCTTTAGTCACTCTACCTTTCTACCTCAAAACTTTTCTGATCATACCCCTGCCATTCTCTCCTTGAACTCTCCTATCCTAACTAGCGGATCCAAGTCATTTAAATTCCTAAACTACCATACCTCCCACCAGCAATTCCTTGAAACGGTGGAGTCAACATGAAAATTGATCATAGGACAAGATACATCCTTTGCATCTTTCTGCTTTTCCTTGAAATCTCTAAAACTTCATTTCTAACAGTTTAATAAGGACAACTACTCCCAAATTCAGAGAAGAGTCTAGAAGGCAAATGAAATTTTTGTTGTTTGCAGGTTACAACACTCACTAATCCTACTCAGTAAAATTTTGCAGCAGAAAGAGAAAGCATTAGACAAACTAAATCACCTCAGGCAGATTGAAGAGAGTTATTTCAAGCACAAATCACGCATTCATTGGTTAAAACGGGGATCGGAATACTACCTTTTTCCACATATATGCTAGTTCAAGAAACTCCTTCAATGTTATTTGCTCCTTCATCTTACTGGATGGAAAATTTATCACTGAACCGTCACTTATGAGCTCTTCCTCTACTATATGTGCCTTATTGGTTTAGACCGTTTAGTGATTACTCTTGTACTATAGATTTGAGAAACAACATGATATTGGTCCCAACTGTTGAAGAAATAAAATCAACTATTTTCAAACTAAACAGCAACCAATCTCCGGGGCCAGATGGTCTTACCGCTGGTTTCTTCAAGGCTGCCTTGCTGATTATGTCATCTGATTTCACGCAACGGTTCACCATTTCTTTGCTTCGAATATTTTAAATGCAGCAACAAACACCACGATATTATCTCTTGTTCCTAAAGAACATGGTCATGCCTTAATCTCTGACAACATACATATATTTTGCTGTGACACAATCTATGATCTCAAAGCTGTTGGTTCGAAGACTCAAGCCTCTCCCACCAGACTTGATTCTTCCAAATCAGACAACCTTCGTAAAAGGTAGGTTGATGATGGAGAACATTGTTGACAAGTGAGCTAGTCTAAGGTAACCACAAAAATAAGAGCCCTAAGAGAATTTTGCTTAAAGTAGATATTTCCAAGGAATTTGATAGTGTCCATTTGGAATTCATTTTATCCAGCCTTATGAATATTAACATTTCCTTGTTAGTAAGCACTACTGCTTTCTTTATCAGTTATAATGGTAGGATTAATGGTTATTTTAAAGGAAAACGGGGGATGTAACAAGGATATTCGCTTTCCCTATGTCTATTTGTCATCGTAATGAACTACTTATCATTTATGCTTAACAAAGCAGTGAAAGAGGGCCAATTGGGATACCATCACAAATGCAAAAAGGCTAATCTTACTCATCGTTGTTTTGCTTATGATCTCTTTATTTTTACAGATGGTGCCCATCAAATCAAGAATATAATGAATATCATCCATGATTTTAAGGAGAATCAAGTTTGGCCATTAATCCATAAAAAATTGATTTTCACCTCAGGCCTTTCCCTTTAGATATTGAAGCTGATATGATACTAAATAGCGTCATCTAAGTTTTATCCCAATGGATTTTCTTGGAGTGGTTTTTAAAGAGGCAAATGACTCACTTCTCAAACAGCCCATTATTGATTCTGAATGAAGTCCAACAAATAAATGGAAGGCCCAAAAACTCTTGGATTGGTGTGGGAGTGGTCTAAAAAGACTCCCAATTGTTCATTTAATGTTATGTCATTTTCTAGAAGAAGTTCATTTAACTTGGTTGCATTTTCGAGAATAGTCTCTTTGACTACTTCCCCTTTTTTCTCTTTAAACTTTTATAACTAATGTAATTTATTCGGGACTTGGATCACAAACAAATGAATTTTTTTATCAAACTTTCTCTCAAAAATGTGGATCAAGCTGTCTCTTCAACTTATGAATCCAACTTGTTGAATGTTCAACACCTTTACTCGATTTGTTGTCTCTTCAACTTTTGGTTCGAGTCCTATCAAACTTGATGTCTCTTCAGCCTCTGGTTCGAGTCCTATCAAAGTTGATGTCTCTTCAGCCTCTGGTTCGAGTCCTATCAAACTTGCTGTCTCTTTAGCTTCTTCACTCGACCTCTAACTAGATCAACTATACTCGAGGTTCGATTCTCAGCCTTAGTATAAGGACTTTTCGAAACCTCTCTATTCTCTTAGGCATCAATACCAACTTCTTTGTGGGATCCTTGGGTAGGATTATATCAGAAGCAATTAAATTGCAATTTGGCCTCTCACATGGATCCTTACTTGTGCGATATCTTGGTCTTACCTTGTGTACCAAAAAACTCTCCATGGTGGACTGTTCTGCTTTGCTACTCAAAATCCACCACTAAGTCACCTCATGGACAGCTAAATCATTGTCATACGTTGGAATACTGCAGTTAATTAAATTAACTCTGTTATTGCAGGAATCACATGATTTTGGAGTAGCAGTTACTTTCTTAAGAAAAAAGGCAACAAAAACATTAACTCTTTGCTGGGTCAATTCTTGTGGAAAGGCTCTTTTGAAGGGCATCACTTAGCCAAATACCTTGGCCCCAAGTAACTTCTGCAAAAGAAGAATGTGGTTTAGGCGTTAGGAATCTTAAAACTTGGAAACGTGCTTGTTTTTTGAAAATCCCATGGCTCATATTATTTAGATCTAACTTGATGTGGGCCAAATGGTTCTGCTATGAGATTCTTGGAGGTGATTTGAGGAACTTTTGGGTCATAAGTTGCACTGAGACGGGTACGGGGACTGATAACGGGGACGGGAACGGGGACTTAAAACGGTAAAACTCAAAATTTATAAAAGCGAGGACAGCATGGATACGTAATATATATATATATATAAGTCTCATAAAATATCAATAAAAATAGTTAAAATCATACATAAATTCCAACTAAATAAAAGATAAAAGTAATCAATTGTCTTGAATCAACTCATTTTCCAAATCCGTAATGTGAGACCATCCAACTCCAAAAATCCTACATCTTTCATGGAAAATTTATTTAACTAATTTAGTTTCCTAATTTACATTTGAAACGTCTCAAAAACGTCTCCATCTTTAGACCAGACCGTCCCCAAAAACCACTCAACGTCCTCAATTTTAAGAACGGGATGGGGACATCCCCAAACTGTCCCCATGGCGTCCCCGTCACGGAAACGTCCCCAAAACGTAAGACGTGACGATGGTGCCATCCCCGTGCTAAACACCAAGCAAAAACATTCATGGAAAATAAATAAAGTCATAAAACTCAGAACAATAATGTAGAATTGGATTAACACAATGGTTGGTAATGGGAAATCATGTAGGTTCTAGTCGGATAATTGGTCCCCTCTCGGCCCCCTCTCTCTACATCTCAGGTGGTCATTTTGGCTAAATGCAATATTTTCTAGACTTCTGGTTGGGACATCATTGGAGACTACCTAACACTAGATCTGAGGAGTGGCTTAATTTATTCGCCTATCTCACAACAATAACTCTCTCAGAAGCAGAGGACAATTATTCGTGGGAACCCAATGGATCTATCTCTTCCAACTACTCCATTGGTGAAATCTATAACTCTCTTTCCCGTTCTTTACCTAAAGTCCCCTGGTATTCTGAAATATTCATAAGTAGTGGAATTCCCAAGCACAAATTTTTGGCATGGCTAGTAATACAAGACAGATGTCCTACTCGAGACCGTCTCCTAAAATAGAAAATGCTAAACCAGAAAATCATGAAACCCTAAATAAAAAACCTAATTCAAAAATCATAAAACCCTAAATCCCTAAATCGAAATCGATTTTAAAAAATCCTAAATCAATTTCGAGAACCCTAAATCGAAATCAGAAAATCATGAAACCCTTAATGAAAAACCGAATTTGAAAATCATGAAACCCTAAATTCCTAAATCGAAATCGATTATAAAAAAACCCTAAATCGAAATCATAAAATCATGAAACCATAAATCAAAAACCGAATTCGAAAATCATAAAACCCTAAATCCCTGAATCGAAATCGATTTTGAAAAACCCTAAATCGATTTCGAGAACCCTAAATCAAAATCAGAAAATCATGAAACCCTAAATCAAAAACCGAATTCGAAAATCATGAAACTCTAAATCCCTAAATCGAAATCGATTTTAAAAAAACCTAAATCCTTAAATCGAAATCAATTTTAAAAAACATTAAATCCCTAAATAGAAATCAAGATCCAAATCAAAATGACATCTAAAACGAAATCTAAAATGATATCAGAACGAAATCAAAACAAAATCAAAACGAAATCTAAAACAAAAAAAACGAACTCTAAATCGCGACTCGGCAGAAGATCCCACAACAAAGGAGACTTAAAACGAACAAGAATAGGTTTAGAGAGGCTTACCGCTTACTTACCTGAGACTGATTTCTCGAGTTGAACGACGGAATCGGCGTGCTCTGCTGCGAATCGCCGTTTTGAGAAAGAGACATAATGTCTTTTGATTTTTGATATGCTCGATGTATAATGAAGAGAAAGAGAATATGAAACGTCAAAGAGAAGATGAATCGCGAACCCAACCAATTCATTTAATCATTTACGGTTCAACCAAGCCCTAAACAAATGCTCAGGATTTCGGTTCAATTTCGGTTAATTTCGGTTCAATTTTGGGTTTCGGATTTTACCCGAACCCGACCCGAAACCCGAAGTATTTACATATATAAATCCGATCAGGTAATATTGAAGACGCGAACCCGACCTGGACCCGATTTTTTGGTCGGGTTCGGGTTCGGGTCCTTTTTTATGGTAAAATGCCTAGGGCTATTTCCAACTATCAAACACACATGCTAATCTTGATTTTATCAGAATCTCAATAGGAGAGGCGGGAGTTCCTTTAGCAATTGAAGGGGAGGAGTTCGATGGATAGTCAAACCATAGTTGGAGAAGAGAAGAAGCTATGGCGGGATTCTGAGAACGAAGACTAGCTACTCTACATCAGATAGTTGAATCAGTCCGGGTAAGGAGGGAGTCAATTGACTTTGCTGTAGATCTATGGAGTCTACAGTTCCTTTATGACCATATCTCATAAATTGCAGCTTGCCAAAGTGAGGAGTATTAAGCTCTTCCTCAACTTCCCCAGATTTGAGTTCGAGATTTTTGAGAAGTAAGTCGATCAAAAGAACGAAGCAGAGAAACGAAGCCGTTGACAAAACTAGTATAAATGGTCTCTTGATTCCATTGTAGAACCGCATAGAAAACAAGAGTTAGTAAGATGAACTAACTTAATGAATATGGTCACTGTAGATGGCTAAGAGTAACTGATCAAGAAGGAATAATGTAGGTAACGAGGCGACTTCCCGAGCTGTGGCGGGAATGTCAGAGGAAGAAGATGTCCAAAGTGTGGATGATCGACAAATTGTCGAGAGAAGTGAGCCAAGGGTGTATGGTTCCTAGCAGCCTCCCAACATGAGTGCTGGTACGGCAAATCCAGTTGGGATAAGCGAAGTGTTTGCCTTGTAAACCCAAGTCTTGGAGAGACTTCCTGATGTAGTAGTACCACCGCGGGTGATTCCGGTACTGGTGCCATGCCAATCGAGGCAGATGAGTAGGGGAGTAGACTCGAGAGGAACTATAACTACATCCATTGTCTGGAAGAGTTTAAGCGGGACATTGCGGTCCACTTCTTGGAAGGGGATGCACATAACTGGTGGCAAGGAGTGTCGGGTCAAATGGATAACCCAAACTGCAGTTGGGAAACCTTTGGTAAGGAGTTTGGACAAAGTACTTTCGATTTGAAGTGTTTGATCGGCTAGAGGGAGCCTTTCTGGACTTTTGCCAAGGATCTATGTCCGTAAGGGAGTATGAGACAAAGTTTAAAAACCTTAGGCGATATGCGGGTCGTGAGTTGGACGATAAGAAAGTCCAGGTTTGTTGCTTCATGCGCGATCTGCGGATTGAGCTCCAGAACATTTGCAAATTCAAGAACTACAATTTGGTTGCCGAGTTGGTATAAAAAGGCAGCACAGTTGGAAAGCGGGCTGGAAGAAGCTAAGATATTGGGGGAAAGGAAGCAAGTACAGACTGTACTGCAAATCCAATCTGGGAGTGTTTCTGGACCTAAGTTCAAGAAGGTGGAAGGGAATGGGTCGGTGAAGCCGATTGTTTGATTCAGGGGCAACACATTAATTTTTGCACCCACAAATGATCGACACAGAAGGATTCCTGAAGGAACCTGTGGAAGGTAATAGATTAGTCTGCGTCGCTGGTGGGCAAGTGATGGATATTTTGGGTAATGTCCGAAACGTCCCAATGCTCATAGAGGGAGTGAGCATTCCATCTTATCTTGTGATCTGCCAAGTGAAGTCTTACGACATGATCTTGGGAATGGATTGGCTCGGAAGGAACAAGCCACACTTAGACTGCCATCGCGGTCGAGTGAAGTTTGAAAATGGTGGGAATCAGTTGGTATTTCAAGGAATCCGATCCACCTCAGGAAAGCTGATCATTTCGGCTATCCAAGCAGAACGGATGGTCGAGCAAGGATGTGAAGCATATTTAGGTACGATCACAACTGCCGAAATTGGAATGGACACATAACTTAAGGATATACCGATGGTGAATGAGTTCGAGAACGTGTTCGCGATAGTGAATGGTTTACAACCATCTCGATCCGATCATTTCATGATTGAGTTAGAACTCGGGACAACTCCAATCTCTAAAGCACCTTATCGGATAGCGCATGCAGAGATGGCCGAGTTAAAGAGACAACTTAGTGAATTGGCAAATAAGGGATTCATTCGCCGAAGTAGTTCACCTTGGGGCGCACCAGTGCTCTTTGTCAGAAGAAAGATGACACTTTCACGTTGTGCATTGACTACTGCGGGCTGAACCAAGTAACGGTGAAGAACAGGTACCCTCTTCCGCGGATAGACGAGTTGTTGGATCAACTCATAGCTGCTACCTGGTTCTCGAAGATTGATTTGGCTTCGGGTTATGATCATATTCCAATCTCGGAACATGACGTTTGAAAGACAGCCTTCCGGACAAGGTACGAACACTTTGAATTTGTAGTCATGCCATTTGGGTTAACTAATGCTCTGGTTACCTTCATGAAATTGATGAACGACGTGTTCAGAGAATACGATAAAGCTTTGTGAAGCCACCGTATAAATAGATGATAAAAGCCACTGTTGCCCTATTTTCATGAAAATCTCTAAGTATATACGGTAAAGCTTTGTGAAATTCACTAAGGTTATTTCAATCGATTTCGAGCAAGAGAAAGGACATAACAAGAGTGTTCTAGACATGATCGGTATACCAGACTGAATTCGCGTCAAGATGGGTCAGGAAAAGCTAAGGCAAAGGTGAGTTTTTGGGACCGTTGTGGTTGATCATGGTGTGTTTCCTGGCAATAGTGGGATTAAGTCTTAGACGGTTTAGGATTGCTTAATGTATGTGTATTTTGACCGATTGCTTACTGTTTTCGTTCATGATTGCTGCTTGGGTTGATTTAGGTGAATCCGAGTTACCAAGGCAGCAGATCGGATCGAACTCTGTGCATGAATAATGTTTGTTCTCTGACTTGGTTGCTTTGTTGTTTGATGTGTTTCTGGTTTGGCCTAGTGGGACGGGATGATCGACTCACTAAGAAATTCATTTGCTTAGCCAATATGCGTGTGTAGGTGATGATTAACCCAATGACCGTGAAAGTGGCTAAGTATGAGCATGATCAAGGCGACAGGGAGAAAAGATGGAATAAGATTGGGATAAACTGGGTCTAGATACATTTATTTAATCATTCTTGTAAATTTTGTTGTACTAGAACCCCATTTAATTAATTTATGCATACCTTTGGGCTTATTATATTGTCATAAATAAAAAATGGACTAAGTAAATAAAGGAACTTAAATTGGCTAAGTGTTTGGTCTGCCCACGACTAAACTATATCGAATCTGGACATAGGCATATTGAGTTAGGGTGCTACAGATAGCCCGTACGAAAGCGCAGGTTGATGCATATTTATTTGAGATCATATTATTTAATTGTAAATATATAAGTTGTAATATAAGGTTGGTATTCGTTAATGAATCAAATACAAACACTGTATAACAATTCTTAAGAATAACTTTCTTCTCTTTATTAACTTTGGAAAATCTCTTAGATAACTCTTAAATCTTGTCACTAACTTATCCTTTTAGGTAGGTTTCTCATCAAGCTTTAATTCTCAAGCTTATCTTCAACATTCTCCCTCTTAAGCTTGATCTTTAACTCCTATGTTTTTTATCATTCCAAGCGCCTTAGTAAGGATGTCTGCCTTATGTTCATTTCTTGGAACATGCTCAACCTCAATTTGCTTGTTACTAACACATTCCCTAATGAAGTGATACCTCTTGTGTATATGCTTACTTCGACCGTGAAAGACCGGGTTATTAGTAAGAGAGATTGATAAATTATTATCGATCATAAGCACCACTTTCTTAGTTTCGTCTGCGGTAATCTCACCAAGTAATTCTTGAATCCATATAGCTTGCTTCGCTGCTTCCGTTGCTGCCATGAACTCGGCTTCACATGAAGACAAAGCAATTGTGTCTTGTTTTTGAGAACACCAACTGATCGGACACTCATTGTAGTAGAAAATATGCCCCATTGTTCTTTTCCCATCGCGATACCCTTTGAGACCTCCTCTCTTGTTTTGACAATACTTAAGACCTTGTGTTAGTGTTCTTTGCAAATACCTTAAAACTTTCTCTAAAGCTAAACCATGAGACTCTTTTGGCTATTGCATGTATTTACTCAAAACACCAGGGCTATTTAGTAGTAGAGGTCCACAAACAAATTAAGAAAATCGACCTAGTTGTAACTTATTTAGACGGATGGTTTTTATGGTAGAAAAATAAGGGGAGTTAGATTTGGGTAAATTAAAAGCTGAGAAAGAATTGAACTTTGGGAAAAGAAAAGAGTGTGAAAGAAATATTTTGTGGCGAGCTCGATCCATCCCAGGGTTGCGAGATTTACTCTCTGATCCTCCGCCGACAAGTTTATGGCGGAGTTTTGGTTGTGGTAGTCTTCACCGGATAGCGGTGCTCCAAACTATTATACCCTTGAATTTGGCTACTTAAGATTTTGGAATCTGAGTATAATTCGTATTGTAATTGGTTTTGGGCTTTTTTGGCCCATAAAATTCACTCATTTTTCTATGGATTAGAAAAGTTTATCCAATTTTTTAGACTTTAATATTATTAATGTTTATCTTTATTTTAGTAGGATTTGATGTTTTTCTGAGTCTATTTATAAAAATCAATTTGAAATTAATGAAGTATCATCTTTTAGAAAAGAAAAAAAGAAATGAATTAATAAAATTGTAGTAATTTTAACTGAAAGTGGACAATAAATGGTTGAAATTTTTAAAAAATTATGTTATGAAATATTTGAGTTTGGTTTGGTTTTCATTTTAGACTTTTCGGTAACACATATGATTAAGAAACATTAAACGAAAATGTTCGGTGTGACCATGTTTTAATAGAAGAATTTCGTCTGTTGTTGGGATTTTAAAAAAAAAAAACGAGAAGAATTTACAGTAGTTTATCTTTTCCTTGTGGATGATAAGACATAGGAAGATTAAATATCATTCTTAATAATTTTTGTTTTATATTATAATGTTATTTAGTTGAAGAAAATGAAATGTTATTTTTTATAATTTAGTATCTGCAAAGAACGAGCATTAATACTAGTACTTAATGTTTACAACTCCTTTAGTGCTTAACTAAAATTATACCTACATTATTGTGGGAGATTTGTTTGTTTAAACTTCTTTTTAATTGTGTGTTTATTTAGGTTGTTAGATGTTAATATTTTGGAATATTATTTTTAAATTGTTTTTTTTTTTTTTCAATGGCAAATTATATTGGGCCACAATTGGCCGGCTCAATAGCCAAATTCTTACATAATGTAGGTGGTGGGACTCATCCCTGGTTGTGCAAATCAGCTGCCTGATGTAGACTTACCGCCTGCCACTAGGCTAAGAGCCATTTGCTTTAAAATGTTGTTTTATAAGCATGAAATTGATCTAAATTAAAAGAACCGACAAAATATCAAAATAGATCCTAAATTTATGCACTCAATAAACTGAATTTGAACTCAAACCAGAACCAAATCAAGAACCAGGTTTTTAAAATCTTTCTATCAAATCTTTTTAGTTTTAATTTTTTATATGAAAATATCCAAACGCGAACTCAAACTCGATCTATACCAAAGTAAACCCGATTCAAAAAATAAATATATCTAAATAAGTGTTAAATCAAAAGAAAAAAAACTAAATTAGAGGAATTAGACCCACCAAAATAGCTAAATGAATCTTAAATCTATATCTTCAAAAAGCTCAATCCAAATCTGAATCCGAACTGAATCAAAAACCGAATTTGAAATTAGAAAATAAGTAGACTAAGATAAAAATAATTCTTCTAAAACAGAATACTTATATTATCAAAAGAGTTTGACAGAGAGAGGAACAACCCAAGATCGATACTAAAAATATAGATTTTGAATTGATAATGTTCTTGTTTGAATTAAGGAATATTATAATGTATAATGTATGTAAAATAAAATAAAAAGTAATGGTTTTTTAGAGTTTTGATTTATTTAAATCATTATTAATTTTGACTTTTTATATAAATTTTTATACAAAATCTATTTTAGGTTTATCTTTAAGGATAATTACAAATTATATCTTAATTTTATCATCAAAATAAAATAAAAGTGTATCCCGCTTAAATATAAGATAAACTACGTTTCATTTCTAAAATTGCAACTTTTTTTTAAGTCCTCCAATGCTTTTTATCCTCATTAATTTTTTTTTTCATCATAACTCTTATTGCATTGAATGGTTTTCCCAAGCATTTCCAACGAGATTATTGCCGAGAATGCACAAGAATCTCCCATCTATAGTTTAAAGGATAATTTGGTTTCAATGAGAGCTTTACAGTATTATTTCTTTGCCTTTTAATTGGTTTAACAATTTTCACGTTAATCTCCTTTTGATGTGTTTTAGTTATGTTTCTTCGGTCTCCTTCAGAAAAATGCAGAAGAAGTTGGTGAACTAAAGCACAAGAGACTCGTCAAATTACTTCGATATTGTTGCGATGAAGAGGATAGACTTCTTGTTGCAGAGTTCATGCCGAATGATACTCTTGCTAAGCGTTTGTTCCATCGTATGATTCTTATTCTCAAAATCTCTTCTCTTGTTTATATTTCTCCGTTAACTTTTAGATATTTAACTTCAATACTCCATAACAAATATCTTTTATAGACAAATTGTAATTTCTATATACTTATAATGGAAAAAATGTATGAGTAATGGTGAATATGTTTTTGAGCTATATTTCTAAACATAATAAGAAGAGCTATTTCTTATATAACAAAGTGTGCTATCTCGATTTGAATTAGCATCAGAGCTCAAGGGAGTCGATCGTAGGAGATGGTGATTCATCATGTCGGATGGAACTCAATCTACTCGGCCTAAGGAACTTGTACCCTCATCCATTCATTGTCCGATGTTAAACAAAACAAACTATACAGTTTAGGCAATGTGGATGAAAGTAATGTAAAAGATCCATGAAGTATGGGAGATAGTTGAAAGTGAGTTAACTGATTCCAAGAAGAATGATATCACTATTGGATTGTTGTTTCAATCAATCCCAGAGGAACTTATCTTGCAAGTCGAAGAGCAAGATTCGACCAAGGATTAAGAGTCGATATCTTGGTGTGGATTGTGTTAAAGAAGCAAGACTTCAAACTCTAATGAGTGAGTTTGAAGTTTTGACGATGAGAGACACATATAACGTCAACAGCTTCACGGGCAAGTTATCAGAATTAGCATCAAAATATGCCTCTCGGTAAAAATATTGAAGAATCTAAGTTGGTAAAGAAGTTTCTTTGTAGTTTATTTAGTCGTAGATATATTCAAATTGTTTCTTCTCTAGAGCAAATGCTACATTTGAATACAATAACTTTTGAAGACATCATACGAAGACTCAAAGCTTACGAAGAAAGGCTTCATGCGGAAGAAAACCACAATGAAGATGAGTTGCTCTATGTTGATCAAAGTCATTCGACATCAAAAGGGAGCGAACGTGGAAAGGAAGTGAAAGTTGTGGTATAGGAGGTAAAACTCGTGGTAAAGAGAGAACAAATCAAGAAGATACAAAAGGAAAGAAAAATAAATCGAACTTTATTTGTTTTAGATGTGAAAAACCCGGACACATCACATCTAAATATCCAGATCGAAAAAAGACTTCAAGAGGCAAATAAAGTGGAAGAAGACAATGATACATAAGAGGCCGATGAGTCACTTTATATGCATAAAGTTGTATTTTTGAATGAAGAAAATCTAATACCAAAGAAGTATGAATCCAAAGAAGTGAAAAACAAAACTTGGTATTTAGATAATAGAGCAAGTAATCATATGACAGGTTACAAATCTTTCTTCTCGGAACTGAATGAGAACATCAAGGTAAAGTGAAATTCAGAGATGTTTCTTATGTGAAGATCGAAGGAAATGGTTTAATTCTTTTTTAGAAAGCCAAACCGAAGAACAAAGATTTGTGACCAACATCTACTACATATCCGCCTTAAAAGTAACATTCTAAGTTTAGGACAAGCTACGGAGATTGGTTGTGATATTAGAATGAAGAAAGATTACTTGACAGTACATGTTCCTAATGGGAAGCTTTTGGTGAAAGTAACTAGATCTTCCAATAGAGTTTACAATATTGATCTAAAGATTGGAGAAGCAATATCCTTAGATTCAAAAATCGATACTGGATCATGGAAATGGTATGCTAGGTTAGGACATGTGAGTTTCAAAACACTCAAAGAAATGTCACAAAAATAGAAGGTTCAAGGTTTGCCAAAAATTGAAGATGAGAAAAGCTTGTGTGAATCTTGCTTGGTTGGTAAGCAAACTCGACAACTTTTTCCCAAGAAAGAAAAGTTTAGAGCAGCTAAACCGGTAGAGCTTTTACATGCGGATTTGTGTGGTCCAATCACACCACCAACCTTCATGGATAACAAATACATATTTGTTAAAATCGATTACTACTCAAGATACATGTGGACTATCTTATTAAAGGAAAAGAGTGAAGCTTTTGGGAAATTCAAAGCATTTAAAAGTCTAGTTGATAAGGATTTTGGCAAACAAATCATCACACTAAATTCGATAGAGGAGGCGAGTTCACATCAAAGGAGTTTCATGATTTTTTTGATTCAAGTGGAATCAAGAGATAGATTCGATAGATTCGTACACACTACAACAAAATGGTGTTGTAGAAGGAAGGAATAGGACTCTCTTAGAGATAACAAGAAGCATTCTGAAGGCTATGAAGGTACCAAACAAGTTATAGGGAGAATGGATTCAAACTTCAACCTATATAACAAATCGAGTACCAATGAAAGCTCTTGAAAACATGACTCTTTAGGAAAGCTTGTGTGGCAAGAAACCGAACATTTATCATCTAAGAGTTTTCAGTTTTCTTGCATAATCTAAGGTACAAGCAAAAAATACCTCAAAAAACTTGATGATAGATCAAAAACACTTGTTCACCTTGGGATTTAGCCGGGATCCAAGGCTTATAGACTTTACAATCCATCGGACAAGAAGATAATTGTAAGTCGAGATGTTTTGTTCGATGAGGCATCAAGTTGGAATTGGAATGAATCTCAAGATGAAAACAAAAGGGATTCGGGAATGTTTTACTTGAGATGGGGAGTTGTAGTAGACACGGGAGAAGGACATACAGTTGTTGGTAATGATCACAATTTACAAGATCAAGAGGGAGAATTCAAGAATGATGATCTTGATAATCACGACATTAATTAAGAAGCCAAAAATGAATTGAATGGGGAAACCCGAGATTAAAGAAGAGATTGTAGAAGAAGTTGTACCTTTAATAAGATCTAATCACCAAAGTCATCAACCGAGGTACCTTGATGACTATGTTCTTCAAGCTTCAATTAAATATGAAAGACTAGTACTCTCCATAAATGACGAGTCAAGAGGTTTTGTATAAGTTAAAGGATCAAAAAATGGACTTTGGCTTATGAAGATGAATTCGACTCAATAAACAAGAACAAAACATGGTTTCTTGTTAATAAACCGAGAGATGCAAATATCATTAAATTGAAGTGGATCTTTAGAATCAAAGGAATTCCAATGGGACTATTAACAAGTATAAGTCTCGACTTGTAGCAAAAGAATATGCTCAAGAAGTCGATATAGATCTTGATGAAGTATTTGCTCTGGCAACTCGACTTGAAATCATAAGGTTATTAATTGGTGATGCATCATCAAATGGTTGGGAAATACATCACTTTGAAGTAAAAATAGCGTTCTTACATGGAGAACTAAATGAAGATGTTTATGTGGCCAGGCCCGAAGGTTTTAAAGTTAAAGGAGAAGAACAAAAGGTATACAAGCTTACTAAAGCCTTGTACGGGTTGCGACAAGCTCTACGAGCTTGGAATACAAAGCTAGATCAAGTTCTCAAAGGTACGAAGTTCAGAAAAAATTTCTAAGGAGGCAACCGTATATCGCAAGGAAGAAGGAGAAACCATACTTATTGTTGTGATTGATGTTGATGATCATTCTATAACCAGTAACTCTCTCAAGATCATAAACGAGGTCAAGAAAGGAATGTTTTCCAACTTTAAAATTTTGGATCTTGGCAAGCTTACTTATTATCTTGTGATTGAAGTCAATCAAGGAAAATATTTCAAAGCAATCAAACAAGAAGGATATGCTAAGAAAATTGTAAAAGAGGCGGGTTTGGATTCTTGTAACTCAACTCAAATACCCATGAAGTTTAGTTTGAAAGTCACCAAAGCTCTTGAAGAACCCGAGACATATGCAATAAGTTATAGAAGAAACTTTGGTTGTTTAACATATTTATTGCATAAAAAACCAGACTTAGCATTTTGGGTTGGAGTTACTAGTCGGTGTTTGCAAAGTCCATGAAAGTCTCATGGAGAGATCATAATAAATACTTTGATATTTAAAAGGTATGGTTGCTTTTGGTTTAAGGTTTCATTGAAATGGATCAAGAGAATCATTGGCTATAGTGATAGTAGTCATAACATTGATCCATATGATGGTAGAAGTACAACCGGACACATCTTCTATTATGGATCATCTATAATCACATGGTGTTCACAAAAGCAAAATACAGTAGCTCTATCTTTATAGGAAGCTGAATTTATGGTAGGAACGGAAGCCACACGTCAAGCAATACGGCTACAAGATTTTATTAGTGAGATCGCGGAAACAAGACCAAACAAGTAAGCATAAAACTCGACAACGAATCAGCAATATCATTGACAAAGAACCCAATATTTGATGGTAAAACTAAGCACATCCACAAGCATTATCATTTTATACAAGACTGCATTAAGAAGGATTTGGTCGATGTTGAACATGTACCAGGAACCGAACAAAAAACAGATATTTTGACTAATGCATTGGCACGAATCAAGTTTGTTGAAATGTGAAACTTAATTGGAGTGCAAGACATGTCTTAAAGATGAATTGAAGTTTAAGAGGGAGATGGATTCAAATTGAGATAGCATAATTTGTTTTATAAAAATAGCTTTTTTGTTAGGTTTAGAAATATAATTTAAAAACTAAACACACCGCAAAGTCTTATCATTTATATAGACCTTAACACAATTTGTTAATTTCCTAAAAAATTTGTTCACCAAGTTATTAATAAATTTTTGAAACGTATCCCAACATATGTTTGTGGTTTGGAATTTCAAAAATTATATTGAACTATCAATGGAAAGATAAAAACTCTCAGCCCAAAATCTAATCGAGGTAAAAAATCATTTTGCAACACTTGAACGGTTTTTTTTGTTTCAGTATTAAGAAGATTTTATTTCTTTATTAATATATGTAGGTTTTAAAATACAAAAAAACAAATTTGTTAAAAATAATCTACTCTAGACAAAAACATAACTAAAAAAACATGTTATATTGTGACAAAAAAAATTTGATCAAAATTTTAGTCAACATAATTATGACTAAATATCTATTAATTCTTAACTAATTAAATATTTGGTCATTATATAATCAAAATATTTTGACCAGTGGATATACTACCAATGTGGTGAGACCCTTTGCTCTTCAATTTACCGCTAAATCCAGCCACTTTGGGGGCTCAAAGTCACACAACCTCTCACCTGATGCTTTCTTCGACGCGGGTATCACCTCTCTCTCCACGGTGAGTTCAACCCAAGATTGTCGTAGAAGCAGCTGCCGCCATCGCCTAGAGTTTAAACTGCATATTTCTTGAGATTTCGGTGAGAAAGAAAGAAGCAAAGCACCACACGCCATCTAGTCCGAACAAAGCCTGTTTTTCCGCCCTGTTTTACCTCGCCGCCGACCCACATACTCAATCGCTCCTACCGAAGATGATGACACAATTTTCAAAACAACTAAGCTATATCGCACATTTTCGCAGGTATCAGGTTTTAATCTACTAGAATCCTTTTTACTTCATATAGGGCTTGGGTAATCTTGTTTGGATTAAGACTTAGTCCATATGGAAGCCATATCATTACACTATACTGAGCATTCAACTCCTTATGATCCCTATACATATAGGCTCATGTCTTTTGGTTGGGTTCAAAATGGACCTTAATTTTTTCTTCTTGAACAAAATCTGTTCGAGTTGGATTTAGCAAAAACAAATTTTAAAGTGTTTTTCTTATGTTCGTCAAATTTAGACAAGTTTTTATATAAAGTTTTTGGGCAAAGTCTTATGTTCGTCATTTTTAGTTGAACTAGGGTTTTTTAGTGGAATCGAGTTGTTATTCATGGTATACGTATGTTACTCTCCATGCTCCCAGCAAATGCTAGTTGTGAGTTTTGGAGTACACCTATTGATCTTAAAGAGTTTATCTGTTTGTTAGTGGAACACAAGTGTGTCTTACATGTAGATTAGATTTTAACGGTGTAGTGTTGGTGTTATGGGCATTTATTTTTAATGAACCTTATGTTTTTGCGGGTTTCTATTACTTTAATGGACCTTTATTTGAAATTGGGTTTTTGGTAACTGGGTTGTACCCCATTATGCCTCTACAAAACTTTGCAATCAGAGCTGCCTCTTTTTCTTTCTAATTTTGGAGAAATATTTAAAAATCTTAGCTTTTATGGTTTTAGTGCCAAAGAATTAGTTCGCCTGCTTTTTACAGCTTTTGAACATCTAGCACCTTCGGTCAGCTTAAATACTCAAAAGGCTTACGAAGAATTTGGACTGAGAACATCCAAAAATTCGTGAAGATTTTCTAGGATTTCTTTGACGGAAACCTTGTTCCTTAATTATGCTGTTTATATATCTATATTTATGATGTAGTGGTGCTTGATCACCTATGCTCTAATGAGTCTATAACCGTAACTTGATATTTTAGACCACAACAAGAATAACTATGTGTTTGACAATGTTATATACAATGAGAATATAATTTTTGTTAACTAGTTAAATATCAACATCTCCAACTTTCCTACCAGTCTCGATTATAGATATTTATGTAATTTCTGTAATATGGTTTGAATGATGTATAAAATCGAGTCTAAGCTGCAGCCTACAGATGACGATGGTTTTGGCTATAAGTAAAATAGGTAAAGGGATGAGAAAAGAGAGCAAAAGGTTAATGACGATGGCCGAGTGCCTCTGGTCCTTTTAGCCCTGCAGTTGCGAAAGAATCATAATCTATTAATGAAAGCCTCAGCACATAATAATACTCATTAATTCCCAAAGGCACATGAAGGTTTAACATATATATATATGAAGAGAAAAAATAAAGATTTATAAGACTTTATAACAAAAGAAAACTGATAATTTAAATGGTAGACATATGGGTATTTGCTCAAAAAGGTAGGCAGAGATTTCATAATTTTGAGTAATGATGATGGAATGTGTGAGGAAGCAACATAATTAAGCATGAGCATGACCTGTAATTATTTTGTATGAGAATGTATCTTCTGTTTTTCCTAATTATATACGACTGCTGACAAAAGTATATATTTTAATAAGTTACCAATCGAAACCATCATATTTTTGCATCTAGTATAAAAAAATTAATGTATTCGCTTCTAATTTGATTTTTACTTAACTAATTTTGAGAAAGGATGTTTTTACTTGTTTTATTTAAGTGTAAGGGGAGTCATATATATTTTCGTATAATATGTTACTCCTAAACATATGTTGTATAAAATATTATTTGTATATAGTTTTACACACAATATTATAGTTTAATAGACCATATGATATTTCTTTTCTCTCATGCATATTATTACTATATAGATATCTAGTTGATAGAATGATATTTAATTCTATTATATGTACATATGATCGATATATCATTTTAATGTGGCCGAATAAAACTATTTACTGCGTTATATATTGGTATATTTATACCAAAAATATTGAATACAGTGTTACAAAATTAACGTGCTATATTTTAACACAAAATTTCTATCAATGTTTTTCATTATAGTCTGATAAAAAACAATTAAGATTGACCTTGATAAATCTCATTTCCTTACTATCTTTTTCTTTCCTAAGAAAGATATGGAGTCATAATAATGGGGCCTGGTTTGAAAGAAAATAGAAAATAGGGGTCGCAAAATAAATATAAAAGAAAAAGAAACTTAGGAAGTGGTGAAAACCAAGCAATCTCAAATGGGTCCCGTACTTCCCCAGCGCGTGGAGACATATTTGACATCTATCCAATTATTACTTCAATTAATTCTTTTAGATTTTTTACTATATTTTTATTTATACATAATATAAATAATAAAATTTAAAATTTGTTACTAAACTAAAAACAATCTAGACAACATTCACCACTAGTTTTGCTCTCCTCTTTTACTTCAAACTTTCATCTGGAATTAATAAACTTTGATAAGGAAAATGATAATTGTAATATCAGTTGTTGGCAAATTTGTTTAAAATGAAAGGGGATGGTTTAATGTAAGAAAAGTAAACAATCTAATTCATACCAAATCTACAACCTCTTCGAGACCATATGAGTGGATCAAATATCAATGATGGAAAATCCTAGGAATCAATCTTACGACTCACAAGAAATCTTACACGCCAAATATATCGATTTCTGTATATTCTAACAAATAGTTAAACATCTTACTTATGATGACTATATATAATCTCTTAGGTTATATAACTTACTAAAAGATCCATAAATGAATACGTCGATCCTTATTTACATAATAAAAGTTTATTTATATAGTATTTAAGATTATCATATCATCACGCTTAACGAATTAGGAAGTTCAAAAATGAAAAAGGATTCTAGATTCCGTAGAAGATGCAGTAGTTCTTACTTAATCACGTGACTTGATTTTGACAAGATCAAAAGTCTTTACGAGTCACATGAGCTTTATTGTGACAAATTAAATTATAACAATTTTGTAATTCTATTCAAATGCTATTTGGCTTTATATAAATTGTCTACTCTATATAAACTAAGCTATTTTCTTTTACAGTTGATTTAAGTCACATGGATGAGATTGTATTAGGTTATATGACACGCATACTGATTTGAAAAATGATAATTTACGTCGATTAGTCAACTAGAAATACAATACACAAGCTGCAAAAGATAAAAAGTAATTTTCATTTAAATGTTAATTAATATGAATTATATATAATTATTATAATCTAAAAGCTGAATTGAACAGTTAACTTTGAATATTGGTTACATTATACTTTTTGTTTAGGAAGCATATTCTGATATACTTTTTTCGAAAGCATATTCTGATATACTTATTTAAGACAATTAAAAAGAAGAAAAAGACATGAATCTGAGTACGGAGAAAGTAAGAAGGATTTTTATGCGGTTTGTATGTAAATAAATACAGAAAGGTATCATCTGTCTTTGCATTGGATCCCTCCCACAGAGTAGATTTTCATTTCAATTTTTCTGCTTTAGGACCCACATTTATAATTCAGTACAATATTATACATATGCACATATATGTTTATGATGATGTAAGCATGTTTTAACATTGTAATCAGAATACATTGAACTTGCGTTCTTAAAACAAATTATTCTATATCAATTATTTTATAACCTAAATTTAACGATTTAATACAATTATAAAAAGAAAGTTAAATTTTATAACGTTCATATAAAACCATTTATAATTGTTATAGACATAATCATATGACTGAGTGAGTGGGTGGGGTTCTATTTTTTATTTCTATTTTTTCAGTTTTCAGAAATATTATAATTAATTTTGATATTCTCTTTTTACGGTCTGCATGCCTCTTTGTAAGATATCAAGCACAGACAATCAAACAACAATCTTGATTTCAAATTTATTGCTTCTTATATATTAATATTATGTGCTACAATAATACAGAACAAATTCATATAGTCGTATATATTTATATGATATTGTTTTGCTGTTCTCATATCAGTCACTATTTCTATTGATCTAATTACGCTTTCTCTCTCTTTTCTGGTTTCTCTCACTGTTTGTGATAAGATGTCAAACATTAAGATTTTTCATATGTTGTCTGATGACAAAGATATCGCAGCCATGCAACAACCCGAGAGTCTCCTAGTTTCATCAAAATCAGACTCTCAATTAGATTCATCACTATCTCCAATTCATCAAGAAGATGAATCTCAAACACAACAAAACCACCAACAACAAGCTGAAGAACACGAGAAAGAACAAGAACAAGAAAATCTGAGAGATGAATCGAGTACAAGACGAAAACGGAAATGTGGTGATGAAGCTTTTCGTGTAGAGACTCCCAGAAAATCGAGCATTAGGTGTTATAATCCTCCTGAGCCGCCAAGGAAGCCCAAAGCAAGTCCGGCTACAAAACGGAGAGCCATGTGGGTAAAGAGATCAGTGGTTTTCTTAGATGTAGCTAAAGAGGTCGATTCTATGTTTCCTCCATCTGTTCTTCAAGATTTTGGTAAAAAGATTAAGAAAGCTAAAACTTGACCAACATACATATTATACATATATGTTAATTAATAGGCTTGAATTGTTTTTATTTTTAGTTTGCCTTTAAATATAAATTT
>JAKUCM010001942.1:0-31209 GCA_023374145.1 Lepidium sativum
GCTTTTTTTTGGTCGACATTAAAATTGTACGCTTATAACTAATATTCCTCATATTTTGTCAGTTTTGAACTCATCATTACAGGTATATTTGGGAAATCCGTCTATCTTTTATTGAGAGTTCAGGTCAAAAACGTTTAGAGGTGGAATCATGTTTGAAGGTGGACTTTGGAGAGGGTTGAAGCATTTTCCAGCATTCTCTACAAAAGGAAGGACCGATCGATCTACCAAGGATCGATCGACCAATGATCTGAAAGGATTATGCGCACGATCTAAAGAACGACTTGGTTTTTGAGAAGATCGATTCATCATCCAAAAGATAGATCGATCAACCAAGGATCGATCGATCAAAGCCTTTCGTAGAAACCTAATTTCACGATTTTCAGCTCTTTTTTTGGGCCCTATAAATACTCTTTTTCCTATTTTTATTAGGGAGCCGCTTTTGAGTTGTGAGAGACAAATTTTACAGAGTTTTAAGAGTTTGTAAGCTAGGAAGAAGATCTCTTCATACTTGAGAAGAATTTCTGAATCCTCTTTATTTTCTGTTAATGCAATTTCAATTTCAGTTCATCATGACTTGCACAATTTGTTGTTCTATGTCTGAGTAGATCTTAGATCGGATCTAGGAATTCAAGAGTTTTAGAATTCACAGTTGGGGAACAAATAGGATTGATGAATAGATGATTCTCCTTCTAATACTTGAGTCTAATGCATTGATTAGCCTGATCACCTAGTCGATGATTTTAGGTTGTTAACTTTCCAGAAGAGTGTTAAGAACTAGAACTAGGCTAGAAGAGCAATTCCTTTACTACCAACGAGAGTTGATGCTAGGTTGGATTGTGGGTAATTGAACCTAAAAAATAAAGCCTATTTCTAATTTGAATCCAACGAGAGTTAGGACCTTTAGGTCATTAGTAGAGGCGTAGATTCAACAAGAGTTGGTTTACCTTCATTTATGTTGAAGCCGAGAATAAGATTAGAGTAGTTCCTGAATAGTTTCCCTAACAAGAATTCTAACTCCCGAATGAATACCCGACATCCGATTACTTTAGTTATTTGATTACAATCACATTAAAGTTGTTAGAATTCACTTCCTTCATTTGATTGATATAGCTTGCGATTCAATAGAAATTAAGAGTGTAACTTGGTTCTCCGAGGAATTCGACCCCTAAGTACTATTACGTTTGCTATGCACTTGCAGTATGATATAGGGTTAAAACTCGTAATATCAATAACGTATAATTACTTAAGCTTAATTGGCTAATCCTTAATACAAAGTATCAATATATATAATTGAGAACAAAGAGTAAAAAATAATTGTACTTGATATTTATTTTGAACCATAAAAGTTGTTGGTCTTTAATACAGATTCGGCCAGGACATCGGCCTCCTTGTTCTCTTTTTTATAATAAAATTAAAAACACACGAAGATAAATGTGAAGCTAATCTCACAATATCTTCGTAAATTCCAAACACTTCCTTCGGGGGATCTTTATTGTTGATCGAGTTAATTAGCAGTTGTGAGTCCGATTGAAGCTTAATATTGTCAAATCCTTCTGCTATTGCTACTTCTCAAGCTCGTTTAATCGCCATTCCTTCTGCAGTAAAAGGGGATGCTCTGCACTCACACGTCTTTTTCGGTTGGAACTCCAATCTGAGGGTATATAGTAGAAGGTACAAGCTAACCCCACCTCTTCCTTGTCTTTGTCCCAAGCTGCATCAGTTTTGACTTGCACTCTAACTATGAAATTGCAAGTTGTTCCTTGGATTAGCTTGGGTCTTTCTTGGTTCGGTAAAGCTTGTTGAGCTTCGTGCCATTCTTTGGCTTCCGTGATTGCTCTTGTGATGGTCTCTTGAGCTGAGATTGTTATATTGTTGAAGCATATGTTGTCCATTGATGTCCACATTGCCCATAGGATCCACAGGATTAGAGCCTCTGAGTTGATGCCTCTTGGTGGTAAGACAACTACCTTGTTCCCTTGCTTAATTAGATCTTTCATACTCTGGTTTGATCTTGGACTTATCTGGTCTTTTTTTTGGAGCCTGCGGAGATAGGCGAGTTTATCTTCATCGGAGATAGGCAAGTTTATCTTCTCCAATCGGCTCGTTGAATGTTATTTGAGGTTGATTTTGTCCTGGTTTTGAGTTCGTGCATGATTGATTGGTGTAAAGTTTGACGAAGATGAAGCTAGGTTAAGATATTTCTCTTATCTCAATCGATCGATTGTATTTTCACACAAAATCATAAGTAGTAAGAGAGAAAAACTAGTGGGGGAAAATTTGCCAAAGTATAAAATTCTAGAAATAAAAATTGTCGTGTATTAGGAATATCACACATATTATGGTAGGGACAACACATCGCATGCAGTGTTTTGACATTCAAAATTATTACAAAAATGTTACGTAGGAATCAATTCTCGTAACATGAACCAAAGAAAACAATGGAAAATGAATTAGGAATCAATTTTCATAAGCAAACACAAATTTTGAAGATGTTGAGAATCTTCAAAATTTGTGTTCGCTTATGAGAATTGATTTCTACTTATTTTTTCATTATTCTCTTTGGTTCATGTTATGAGAATTGATTAATTCCTACATAACATTTTTGTAATGATGACTAATTTCAAAACACTGCATGTGACATCCCTGCGACGTCCGTGATATGACGTAGCAAGGATGTCGTAGAACCACAAAACCCGAAACATCCTGAAGCCACCGTTACCCTATCTAAACACCGCAATATATACACATTATGATTTTAGGTCATCATATTTTTGAATTGATGACACATCAATTTTCTATCCTCATGAAGTATTAGATATGACTGAGGATATCGAGAACAAACCCGAACTTGTTGTTCCAACTCTTAGGAATTTTGGAATTTTTTAAAATTTGGATTCTCCGACGTCAGGGGTAAACGTCGCAAGGGTCTCGCAAGTTTGCGATGTCCTTGACCTGACATAGCAAGGATATCGCAGAACCCCAAAATCCAAAATATCCCGAAGCCACCGCTACCCTATATAAACACTGCAATATATACACATTAGAATTTTTGGTCATCATATTTTGGAATTGATGACACATTAATTGTCTATCCTCACGAAGTCGTATTAGATACGACTGAGGATACCAGGAACAAACCCCAACTTGTTGTTCCGACACTTAAGATTTTCAAAATTATTAAAAAATTTGGGTTAGGCGTGTCCATGCGTCGTCGATGACACGACGTAGCAAGGATGTCGCAGAACCCCCAAAACATCTTGAGGCCACCATTACTCTATCTAAACACCGCACTATATACACATTAGGAATTTCGGTCTTCATATTTTAGAATTGATGACACATCAATCGTCTATCCTCATGAATTCGTATTAGATGCGACTGAGGATACCGGGAACAAACCCGAACTTGTTGTTCCAACACTTATGATTTTTGGATTTATTAAAAATTTTGGGTTATGCGAAGTCCCTGCTACGTCAGGGCCAAAATGTCGCAAAGTTCTCGGAAGTTTGCGACGTCCATCACCTGACATAGCAAGGATTTCGCAGAACCCGTAAAACCCAATATATCTTGATACCAAAATTACCCTATCTAAACACCCGCACTACATACACATTATGATTTTCGGTCATCATATTTTGGAATTGATGACACATTAATCGTCTATCCTCATGAAGTCGTATGAGATACGACTGAGGATACCGTGAACAAACCCGAGATTCCTTGTTCCAACACTTAGGATTTTCAGAATTTTAAAAACATTTGGGTTCTGCGGCGTCCTTGCGACGTTAGGGGCCAAAATGTCGCAAGGGTCTCACAAGTTTGCGACGTCCATGCGACGTCTTGGACCTCATGTAGCAAGGATTTCGCAGAACCCTAAAACTCAAAACGTCCCCAAAGCCACCATTACTTTATCAAAACACCGCAATATATACACATTAGGATTTTTGGTCATCATATTTTGGATACGACTGAGCATACCGGGAACAAAATTGAACTTGTTGTTCTAACACTTAGGATTTTCAGAATTTTAGATAAACTTGGATTCTGCAATGGCCCTGCTATGTAAGGTACAACACATTGCAAAGGTCTTGCAAGTTTGCGACATTCCTGCGACGTCCTGGACCTGACCTAGCAAGGATGTCAAAGAACCCCAAAACCCAAAACATCCCGAAGCCACTGATACCCTATATAAACACCGCAATATATACACATGAGGATTTTCGGTCATCATATTTTGGAATTGATGAAACATCAATTATCTATCCTTATAAGGTCATATTAGATACGACTGAGCATACCGGAAACAAACTCAAGCTTGTTGTTCCAACACTTAGGATTTTTGGAATTTTTGATAAACTTGGATTCTGCAATGGTCGTGCTATGTAAGGGCCAAAACGTTGCAAAGGTCTCGCAAGTTTGTGACATCCCTGCGACGTCCTGGACCTGACCTAGCAAGGATGTCAGATAACCCCAAAACCCAAAACATCCCGAAGCCACTGATACCATACCTAAACACCGCAATAAATACACATTAGGATTTTCGGTCATCATATTTTGGAATTGATGACACATCAATAATATATCATGATGTCATATTAGATACAACTGAGGATACCGGGAATAAACTCGAACTTGTTGTTCACACACTTAGGATTTTCAGAATTTTTTTTAAACTGGAGTTCTGTGATGTCCTTGCGACGTCAGGGAAAAAAGTCTCAAAGGTCTCGCAAGTTTGCGACGTCCCTGCGATAGCCTAGACCTGATGTAGCAAGGATGTCGCAGAACCCCAAAACCCGAAACATCCTGAAGCCGCTGTTACGTTATCTAAACACCGCAATATATACACATTAGGATTTTCTGTCATCATATTTTGGAATTGATGACACATTAATCGTCTATCCTCATGAAGTCGTATTAGATTTGAGTGAGGATACCGTGAACAAACCCAAACTTTTTGTTCCAACACTTAGGATAATTTTTAAAAAATTTGGGTTATGTGACGTCCCGGTGACGTCAGGGCCAAAAGTCGCAAGGGTCTCGCAAGTTTGCGACATCTCTGCGACGTCCTTGACATGAAGTAGCAAGGATGTCACAGAACCACAACACCCGAAACATCACGAAGCCATCATTATCCTATCAAAACGCCGCAATATATACACATTAGGAATTTCGGTCATCATATTTTGGAATTGATGACACATAAATCATCTATCCTCATAAAGTCGTATTAGATACAACTGCGGATACCAGGAAAAAAACTCGAACTTGTTGTTCCAACACTTAGGATTTTCAGAATGTTTTAAAAATTTGGGTTTTGCAAGGCCCTGCTATGTTAGGGCAAAAACGTCGCAAATGTCTCGCAAGTTTGCGACGTATCTGCGACGTCTTAGAGGCGACGTAGCAAGGATGTCACAGAACACCAAAACCCGAAACATCCGGAAGCCACAGTTACCCTATCTAAACACCACAATATATACACATTAATCATCTATCCTCATTAAGTCGCTTAGATTCGACTGAGGATCTAAAAAAATTTTAAATTTTTTAAAAATTTGGGTACTGTGACGTCCCTCCGACGTCAGAGCCAAAGCGTGACAGGTTTGCGACATCCTTGCGATGTCCTCTTCTCCGCCGTCCTCTCCAGTCCTCCAATCAATGTAAGTATTAGGATTTTCAGTTTCTTAGATTTAAGTTTTGATTTTCGTTTGAAAATGTTAGATTTATGTTTGAATTTCTTAGATTTAAGATTCAATTTGTTAGATTTAGGATTGAAATTAATAGATATTGGATTTAAGATTTAGAAAACAGTTTTAGGATTTTTCAAAACATTTTTACTTGAATTTTCAAAACGCTTTTAAGGATATATAAAATATTTTTATTAATTTACAAAACGTTTTTAATATATAAAACGTTTTGTAAGATTATAAAACGATTTTATAATTTATAAATTATTTTTATGATTTATTAGAAAGTATTGAATTTATAAATCGTTTACAAAAATTTTAAAACGTTTTTTCGATTTATAAATTATTTTAGGAACTCAAAAACGTTTTTTTGGATGTATAAAACGTTTTCAGAATTTATATAACATATTCTGAATTTTTTTAACGTTTTTCACACTTATAATAAGTTTTTTGAATTTATAAATCGTTTTCCAAATTTATAAAATGTTTTTTTTGCATTTATTAACGTTTATTGGATTTGCAAACCGTATTTACGGAATACTACAACATTTTTATATATACAAAATTTTAATTAATTATAAATTTTTCATATTAATTTATTTAACGTTTTTTTTTATAGATTGCTTCTCGTAAAAAAGGAGATTGTTTGGAACATGTTCCCTATGATCGAGGATTAGGGAGTGTATCTCGCTGCAAGGATTCTCCCAATCCTTTGGAGCTTCTAACGTTCTGAAGAGCTTGTCAATCGCCAGACACATGAGTTAGATCGGACAAACAGTGAGCTGACCAAGGCAAAAAAAGAAGATTTCGACATATGATCGACTATGGTCTATCATGGCAAAGAAGAATCCGGAATTAGCCGAGGTGTTCGCGGAGATAAACACTGAAGAGGCAGGTTCCAGCTGGTCAATTCGGTCCAATATGATGATTTTTAGTCTTTTAAAATATTTTGTCAAACATTTTTAATTTTTATAATTATTTTATTCGAAGTTTTATTTATTTTTATTTATTTTTAAAATTTCTTTTTTATTTACTACGAAAAAAAGACTTTGCAGAGACGTCGCAGAAGACGGACTCGCAAAACGTCGCAGCGTAAAGATGTCGGAGATGCCTCGAAGACAACATAGTCACAATTACGACGCAGATGCCTTGCAGACAAAATAGTCGCAGTTACGTCGCAGACTGGCTGTCGCAAACCGTCTCGGGAAACGGAGTCGCAGAAACGTCACAAAGAATAGATGTCGCAGATGCCTCGCAGACACGCGAGTCGCAGGGTAGATTTCGAAAAAATGTGGCATGACTCATGTCTCAGAAACGTCGCATGGTCTGATGTCGCAAAACCTGCCTCGCTTTTGCGGTGCACCTTTTCGCAACGGCTTTGCGACATCGTTCGTTGTCGCAGGCCTTGCGAAAACTATGCAATGTTTTTCGGCTTGCGACTAATGAATAGCGACGTTTTACTCAACGTTGCAAGGCTGTCTCAACGGCCTATTTGCGACGTCTCTGCGACGTTTTCTTCCATCACAATTGTCCTGTTTTCTTGTAGTAAGAAACTAAGTCAAATCTAGCTTTAAGAACATCTTAAATTGATGAATCAAAGATCCTAAACATCAAAAGCCAATAATCAAATCCTAAATCTACCAAACATTAAATTCAATAAAGCATAATGAAAAAGATGAAGAGAAGAGATTAAGAAGAAGCTCTGGATAGATTGTCTGATCTTAAAGATCCACATGAAGAACAAAATCTCTTAAGTAATCCCTCTCCAAATTTTCAACTCTACCTAAGAAGGTTGTATCCAATTCTTCATAAGGAGACTAGAAATTAAGTTTAGAATTGTGTTCTAAACCCTCAAACAATAGGGTTTTAATGTGTAAAAACAAAACTGGGTCGAATAAAATAAAAAAGTGTGTGTTGTTGCTTTTGTTGGCCTTAGTATCGACCATGAGGTCAAAATTTTTGCCAAAGTATTTTTTCGCGCATATGTGAAGGAATGTCACCTCAGTATCAACCAAGGTGCCAAATAGATTGTGCAATTATGTTGACTTGGATATCAAGCAAAAGGTCTATAATCTAATCGAGACAATTTTGTTCCTTGATCCATTGCGTATTTACTCCATCCTTAAGCCTCTTCATCTACCTCCAAGTTCCAAATCCCTCTAGGTAGATCCAAATAACCTAAACTGATTCAAAATGAGAATATATGCGACTCGATATTCCTAAACTCTAGAATGCAAAATAAAAGAAAAACTTATACTTAAATAAATAAATGTGACTTCTAAGTGATAAAAAAGGATCAAAACATACATGGAAACCTATGTAAATTTGATGTATATGAACTTCCCAGGACTTGCCATTTGCTTGTACTAAAGCAAACAAACTACAATGATAGCCTTAATTTCCAAGTTAGTAGTTCTAGGATGCAATATAAGCAAGTCTACCTAATAATCTTAGCCATACACTTCACAACTCAATCAAAATTCTACTTCAATCTACACATGCATTCAAAGCAATGATTCTTTTTGACATTCTTTAAATGGAACCATGAATCAAACTATGCATACTCAATGAAGTCATTTGGCTAAGGGTAAGGTTTAAGTGATAAAAAGGATCTATTCTTATATATAGCTCAAGATCTTCAATACAAGGATCTCTCGGTGAATAGAATGAGCTTTAAAAGAATGCTAAAGGTAAAAGCCAATAGATGCATATAAGAATCTAAACTCATCCATCAAGTACACAAAAATCAAACTCAATCCAAGATATATCCAATCCCAACAATGATCCTAATTTCTATCCTTTCTCACAAGACATTTCTCACATCTATATTCAATCAGATCAACTCAAAGTTTCAAATTTCATTCTTCTTCTAAAGAGAGAGATTTAAAACTTATTGTTATGTAGCGGGTTTGGTGTTTCACTTTACACTATGGTTGTCCTTTCTTTTCTTTTATTCCCAAGAACCACTTATCCTTTTCATTCATCCAAAACCCTTTACTAAATCATCTTTTGTTCTTTTCATATACCCTTTCTCTCCTAAGAGATCCGTTGACCATTCTTTTCTTTTAATCCCTTTTCAAACCTTTTCCCAACCATTTCCTTTAAGCTTAAGACACAAGTAAACCCATACCCAAGTTCAATTCCCACCTAGTCCTATCCGGTTCAAAAAGCGTAAATCGCCACAACATGAGATACTACCTATGTCTATCGACTCATGCCTAACACTTTCTACCAAACTCATTCCAAAATAAGGCCTCACACACACAACAATAAATTTATGTTTGAAAGAAAACTATGCTCAGAATCATTAAACAGATGGATCTATATCATTTATTTTTCTCATTTTATTTTCTCTCTCCCTTGCGGGTTCATATATCATTCCGGCGAATTTTGTTTTCTAATAATTATCACATTCTTAATAATTTATGTTTTCTATTATTCTGACAAATTATACAATCCTGGAAAATAGTTATTCAATACGTGACTTGGCAAGAAAATCATAATAGTGAATGGAGAGAAAATCAACAAAGACGTACTAATATATTTATTAGGGTTATAGGAAGTAGAAGGCATATACAATCTAGGATCGACAACCTTGTACAATGCATAAGTTAAACAACTTATAAAGTAAAGTACTTGTAGCATTTTTGTCACATGTACATAACTTATTCATTTATTCGACACATGGAAACTAGCTTCACGGTGAAACTTATATGCGGCACCTTCGTGGATATGTTGGCTTAGGAAATCTGATCAAGTGTATTGGAATTTGATCTCTCCTGAGATTATGATCAGACAACTACAGAAGTTATTCTGTTTCTCTCTTAGAACAAAAACTCTCTTCTTCGTTTTCTCTCTAATGTCGATGATGCTCTGTTTTTGTTTCTGTTTCACGTTTTTTTTAATCAACCAATCAGTGTCTTTTATTAATTTCCAACAAGGGTATATATATATTTTACAACATACCTATTCACTAAAGGTTATGTCTTGTAAAAGACATCCTTAAACCTAAAGACACAAACTTACAAACAAACACAACCATTTGATTGTACCTATTCATACACACCTATTTGATTACATAAATCTTATAGTTTATACGAAACCCTAAAGTTGTTTAATGATATATGATGAAGACTTGATCATATTCCAACACTCCTCCTTGATTATGGCTTCATCATGACTCCTAGTTCTTCTCTTAAAGCTTCAAATCGTGATGTGCTTAAGGGTTTGGTTAGAATATCTGCGACTTGAAACTCTCCTGGACAATGCTCAAGTTTGATCTTTCCTTCTTGCTCAGCTTCTCTTACAAAGTGATATTTGATGTCGATATGCTTTGTTCGACGATGTTGAACTTGATTCTTTCCTATAGCAATCGCAGATTGATTATCACATAGAATATGAGTACCTTTTTCAGTCTTGAATCCGAGTTCATTCACTAAGCGTTGCAGCCATATTGCTTGATTTGCTGCAGAGCAAATTGCAATGTACTCGGCCTCAGCAGTTGATTGAGCCGCCGTCTTTTGTTTGCTTGAATTCCAACAGCAAGCACCTGCTCCTATTGTAAAAACATAGCCGCTTGTGCTATTCTTGTCTTCAACCGAACCTCCCCAATCACTATCAGAGAACCCTACCAATTCTGGTTCTTCTACTTGTTTGAATTGAATGCCATAGTTCAAACTACCTTTAATGTACCTTAGCACTCGCTTTGCTTCTTGATAATGTTGCATCATTGGAGTAGACATGTAACGAGACAAATATGAAGTTGCATACATAATGTCTGGTCGTGAAGCACAAAGATATAGCAAACCTCCGATCATGCTTCTATACTTTGTAACATCTTCAAGTTTCTCCTTTAAAACTTCTTTTCTTTTGCCATTCGGTGTTAAAGGTGTTGATAACATCTTGCAGTCTTGCATTCCAAATTTCTTCAGAAGCTTCTTGGCATAATTTTCTTGTGATAAGAATAAGCCACTTTCGGTTTGAATTACTTCCATGCCAAGGAAGAAACTTAGTTCTCCTAAATCTGTCATCTCAAACTCATTTTTCATTTTTCCTTTGAAGTCTTCGATTTCTTCCAAGTTGCTTCCTGTGATTATAATGTCATCGACATACAAACTAACCACCAAGATTTCGTTTGTACCTCTCTTTACATAGAGTGCTGCATCGTTGATGCTTCTTTTGAATCCATGTTCGATGAAGTATCCATCAATCCGACCATACCATGCTCTAGGCGCCTGTTTTAAGCCGTAGAGTGCTTTGTGGAGTTTAAGAACTTTATCTTTGCTTCTTTCTTCTATAAATCCGGGAGGTTGTTCTATGTAGACCTCCTCCTCTAACTCGCCATTTAGGAATGCAGACTTTACATCGATTTGGTAAAGTTTCCATCTGTTTTGAACAGCAATAGCCATAATAGTTCTTATCGTATCATACCTTGAAACTGGTGCAAATGTTTCAAGATAGTCCACTCCATATTCTTGTGTGAATCCTCTGGCCACCAATCTTGCTTTGTGTTTAATGGCGTCTCCACTTGCATTAGTCTTCAAACAAAATATCCATTTGACACTAATCACATTTTTGTCATTCGGTCTTTCAACAACACTCCATGTTTTGTTTTTCTCTATCATATGCAGTTCATCCTCCATGGCTTTTAACCATTCTTTATCTTGTAATGCTTCTTCTAAGGCGTGTGGTTCTTCAGCAATAATCATGCATACCTCATGGATAAGCGCCTCCTCTTCAACTTCAGTTGTTATTCCCATTAAATCGTTGATTGATCAAAATCCTCTAGGACCAACTGATTCTTCTCCTCCTTGAATATGACCTTGATTCGTATTTGAGATTTGAAGTTGATTAAAAGCATTACTTACTTGGTCAATTTGATCATTTAGATCATCTCCTCTTCCTTGTTCTCGTGTGTTTATTTTGACATGCGATATGATAGTTTTTTCTTCGATTTTCCTATCATTGCTCCATGTCTTCTTCTCACAAAAGATAACGTCTCTTGATACTTTAACTTTCTCTTCATTTACCAAATACACACGATATCCTTTTGACACGTTGCTGTAACCTACAAATATGCCTTGTTTAGCCTTTGTGTTTAGCTTTTTCCTCTTTTCATCTGGTATGTGTATGTAACAAACACATCCGAAAACTTTCAAGTGTTCAACACTTGGTTTCTTTCCAGTCCATATCTCCAATGGTGTAACTCCTTTCTCCAATGACTTTGATGGCAATCGGTTTTGCAAATATGTTGATGTTGCTATTGCTTCAGCCCAAAACTTATTCGGTAAGTTTTTCTCCTTAAGCATCGATCTTGCCATCTCTACAAGTGTCCTGTTTTTCATTTCAGAAATACCATTTTGTTGTGGAGAATAAGGAGTTGTTACCTCATGATGCATGCCACTCTCTTGACATAACTTCTTAAATTCGTTTGAAAAATATTCTCCTCCTCCATCGGTTCTTAGTCTTTTTATCTTCTTCTCCGATTGATTCTCCACAAATGGTTTAAAGAATCTTGAACTTTGACAGCATTTCACTTTATTTCTCATGAAGTAGACCCATGCCATCTTAAAGTAATCATCAATTAATGTAAGGAAATACTTACTTGAGTTCAGTGATTCATTTTGCATTGGACCACACACATCCGAATGAACAAGTTCTAGTGTTTGACTTGTTTTGCTTTGCGATTCCTTAGGAAAGCTTTTCCTTGATTGCTTTCCCATCTCACATGATTCACATATATCTCTTGCTACTGCAAACTTTGGAAGATCTTCTACTGTCTTCATCTTATGCATTTGCTCCATCTTGTCATAGTTTACATGACCCAATCACTTATGCCATAAACTCGATTTCTCTTGTTTTTCTTCGCATGCTACATACGTTTCTTCACTTGATATTTTCAACTCAATTGGAAAGCTTTTATCCTTCATCTTAATGTCCATGATCTTCCTCCTTTTTGGGTCTTGGATGATGCAGTTTTCATTCTCAAAAACCAGTCAATATCCATTGGATGTCATTTGAGAAACACTTAGTAAATTCCTTGCCAATTCTGGTACATATAGGACGTTTTTAATGATGTGATCTCCTCCTTTGTTTGTTGACACTTGTATGTCTCCTTTTCCTTCAGATATGACTTACCACCATTCCCAATTCGAATGGTTATCTTCTTACTTCGATCCAGATTGATGAAGTGTCTTGAATCTCTTGACATGTGATTGGAACAGCCGCTGTCCACTAGCCAAGATTCATCGCGTAAATTTGAAGTGTCTTTATCTTCAACGACACTAAAAAGCATGTGACACTCATCTTCACTTTCACCATCGGATTCTTTTAGACTTAGGTGTGCTCTTTCATTCTTTCTAAGTCGACATTCTTTTGCTATATGTCCTGGTTTGTTACAGACATAGCATTTCCTTTCGTAGGTTTCACTTCTCTGTGAACCATTCTCTTTCTTTCTCCTGAAACAATCGACCTCATTGTGATTGTTCATCTTGCACACGCCACACCACTTGTTTGTCTTCTCATGGCGGTTTTTCTTTCGCTTGTTATTTCCTCTTGAGCCAAGCTTTGCTCCATAGAAAGCACCCTCATTTATGCGATATTCTCGGAGGTTTAGACGCCTCTCATGCGCTTTTAGGTTTCCTATCAATTCTGTTACTGAAAGAACTGATATCTTTTGTTTGTTCGAGTACCCCAACGATACTATCGAATCTCTGTGGTATGGAGATAAGTACCTTTTGAACCACTTGGTAATCAGTCTTTTCTTCTCCATGTACTCGAAGTTGATTGCTCTGGTTGATAAGTTTTGTTGAAAACTCATTGATTGTCTCTCCTTCTTCCATCTTCAGATTTTCATATTCTTTTCTCAGGGTTTGAAGATTAATCATTCTAACTTGTTGGCTTCCTTGAAACTCCATCTCAAGAGCATTCCAAGCTTCTCTAGAAGATGATGCAGAAGCGATTCTAGGAAAAATTGATTATGATACTGCACTTTGCAAAATCTGAAGCGCCATCATATCCTGAAGCAATCGGTCTTCTCTTACTCTTGTTGCTTGAGGCGTGGCTTAAGTGGGTGAAGTCTCTGTGATTCCATTCTCAATCACATCCTAGAGTTTTCTGGTTTTCAGAATTGTTGTCAATTTGATTTTCCAAAAACTGTAGGAATCTCCATTGAAGATAGGAATGATTTGATGCATCGTTGTCTCCATGTGCTCTGATACCATATTGGAATTTGATCTCTCCTGAGAATAGGATCGGACAACTACAGAAGTTATTCTGTTTCTCTCTTAGAACAAAAACTCTCTTCTTCGTTTTCTCTCTAATGTCGATGATGCTCTCCCTGTTTTTGTTTCTGTTTCACATTTTTTTTTTTAATCAACCAATCAGTGTCTTTTATTAATTTCCAACAAGGATATATATATATTTTACAACATACCTATTCACTAAAGGTTATCTCTTGTAAAAGATATCCTTAAACCTAAAGACACAAACTTACAAACAAACACAACCATTTGATTGTACCTATTCATACACACCTATTTGATTACATAAATCTTATAGTTTATACAAAACCCTAAAGTTGTTTAATGATATATGATGAAGACTTGATCATATTCCAACAAAGTGTAGTGTTAGAGCCCTTGGCACAGAGAGTAGAACATGCCTTAGTACAATTTTCAAGCGCCTCATTAACGATCTCACTTGCGTCGACTTATCATATGACAAAGGTAGAATGAAGTATTCACTTGTCATATATATATATACTGTTCAAAGATTAATAGTATAACAAGTTTAAGGTTTTGGATTTACCAGAGTTTTTCAGAGTACTTAAGGCACCGCACACAGAAGATGCACACCCCAAGTTGCAGTATTCATTGACAGCATCAGCTGGAGTAAAAATATCAAAAACCATGCAACTTAAAATAAAAACGAAATATTTATCTTATAACTAAAACCACAAAATAGTAGAATACAGTTTACCTGAGTTTTCCAGATTTTCTTTAGGACAACATGGAGGACATGTAGTCCCAAACACGATTTTGCAACCGCTGAGTTGTGCACATATTTCCCGGGACTGTCCCGCTACACGGCATGTGCTATAAACATTTTTCGCAGTAGTGCTCGGACAGCAGACCTTTGCTTCCACTTGAATTTGGTCCATGAATAGGCTCATTATGAGCACACTTAAAATCACAGTTTTACCTTCCATCTTTTGATTGATTTGTTGTTCTCTCAAAGTGTTTATTCGAGAAAGATTTTATTAAGCTTGTTGTGATGTAATGCCGATGCAACAAAACTTGCTTAAATACTACTAACAGGGTGTAAAGTTTAGTAAATTTTGATTTTAAATTTTGTAAATATGTTGCTATTATTTTATGATTCAAGTTATAAAAAAGATAAATATTCGTAAGATAAACGTTGAAAATCTTGTGCATATTTCGAAGTTGTGGAGAGTCGTGATTGTTTTGGATGTGTGGCTTAGTTTATACTTGATATCTAATCTTAACGTGCTATAATGTTATTATATAACATATAAAAGTTAATTAAGTAATGGTTTGGGAGCATCGAGAACGCCTATGATAATAAGGTTCTAGCATTTGGGTCCTAAGTACTAAGCAATCGAGTAAAATACTCAAAGAAACACATAAAAATATCTAATCTAAACGTGATATAGTGTTTGGGTTTTAAGTCTATGGATAATGTCGAACTGAGTGATGTCTATGGATAATGTCGAATTTCTCGCACGTCATCGAAAGTTCGTACTTTGTTTGGTTTTTAAGCTTTCTCTCTAAGATCAAACCTCGAATTTACGCACTTCATCAACACTATTTTTATTAGCTTCAGCTATATTTTTATCACTCTTCTTTTTCCTCCTTTTCATGCTAATCGCCCTATTTCGCAAGGTTTTGTTGCTACGAGACAAAACACTAGAATAAACAGAGTAAGAAAAGAACAGTGAACACAAAGAAAGTTTTGCTGAAAATCTTTTATTCTCTGATGATTGAAAATGAAAGAGACTACATGAAGTTATAAGAAACAAAAAACGTAACAACACTCACTAAACCCATGAACTAATTATGTCCTATAATTAAAAATAAAACTGAAACCCCCAATTGATTAGGAATAAAACTAGCAATTGTAACTGAAGTCATTGACTTAAATTTGAATCACTTTCAACACTCTCCTTTGATTCAAACTTGCACACTCCAAGCTTACTTCTGAAGTAGTCACACTTGTTCTTCGATAATGCTTTTGTAATAACATCTGCACTCTCTGCTCGTTTGTGCTGCAATACTCTAAAACAATTGAACCTTCACTAACCAAGTCTCTGATGAAGTGGACCTTGATGGATATATGCTTTGTTCTTCCATGATATGCTGGATTCTTAGTCATCGCTATAGTTGCCTTGTTGTCACATAAAATTGTTGTTGCCTTCACTTGTTCTTGCTTGATGTTTTCCAGAATTCTTCTTAACCAAACTGTCTGACACACTGCTGCAGTAGCTGCTGTATACTCAGCTTGGGATGATGATAGAGCTGTCACTCTCTGCTTCTTTGAACTCCAACAAACTGCTCCAAAACCCAGATTAAAAACATGTCCTGAGGTACTTTTTCAATCTTCCACACAACCTGCCCAATCACTGTCTTTGAATCCAACCAATTCAAATTCTGAAACTGAGTTCACTACAAAAAAACATGTCTTTTGCATCAGTAATATTATATCATTTACATAATTGATGCTATATAGAGTCATTTATAAACAAATGACACATTATATATGATTGAGCATCATTTATATCAAATGACATTATTTTTTGCATTTTTTGCATCAATCAAATAAAATTGATACAATTTAATATTGATTTACATCATTTATAAAAAAATCGACATAAAATATTAACTCACAATAATTGAACAAAAGTTTGACGTTGAATGTTATTTGAGGTTGATTTTGTCCTGGTTTTGAGTTCGTGCATGATTGATTGGTGTAAAGTTTGACGAACATGAAGCTAGGTTAAGATATTTCTCTTATCACAATCGATTTTCACACAAAATCACAAGTAGTAAGAGAATTGACTTCTACATATTTTTCATTATTCTCTTTGGTTCATGTTATGAGAATTGATTAATTCCTACATAACATTTTTGTAATGATTACTAATTTCAAAACACTGCATGTGACGTCCATGCGACGTCCGTGATATGACGTAGCAAGGATGTCGCAGAACCACAAAACCCGAAACATCCTGAAGCCACTATCTAAACACCGCAATACATACACATTAGGATTTTCCGTCATCATATTTTTGAATTGATGACACATCAATTGTCTATCCTCATTAAGTATTAGATACGACTGAGGATATCGAGAACAAACCCGAACTTGTTGTTCCAACTCTTAGGATTTTTGGATTTTTTTAAAAATTTGGATTCTGCGACGTCAGGGCTAAACGTCGCAAGGGTCTCGCAAGTTTGCGATGTCCTTAACCTGACATAGCAAGGATGTCGCAGAACCCCAAAATCCAAAACATCCCGAAGCCACCATTACCCTATATAAACACCGCAATATATACACATTAGGATTTTTGGTCATCATATTTTGGAATTGATGACACATCAATTGTCTATCCTCATGAAGTCGTATTAGATACGACTAAGGATACCGGGAACAAACCCCAACTTGTTGTTCCGACACTTAAGATTTTTAAAATTATTAAAAAATTTGGGTTATACGTTGTCCACTGCGTCGTCGATGACCCGACGTAGCAAGGATGTCTCAGAACCCCAAAACCCAAAACATCTTGAGGCCACCATTACCCTATCTAAACACCGCACTATATACACATTAGGATTTTCGGTCTTCATATGTTAGAATTGATGACACATCAATCGTATCCTCATGGATTCATATTAGATGCGACTGAGGATACCAGAAACAAACCCGAAATTGTTGTTCCAACACTTATGATTTTTGGATTTTTTTAAAAATTTGGGTTATGCGAAGTCCCTGCTACGTCAGGGCCAAAATGTCGCAAAGTTCTCGGAAGTTTGCGACGTCCATGACCTGACATAGCAAGGATGTCGCAGAACCCCAAAACCCAATATATCCTGATACCAAAATTAACTTATCTAAACACCGCAATACATACACATTAGGATTTTCGGTCATCATATTTTGGAATTGATGACACATCAATCGTCTATCCTCATGAAGTCGTATGAGATACGAATGAGGATACCGTGAACAAACCCGAGTTTCTTGTTCCAACACTTAGGATTATCAGAATTTTAAAAACATTTGGGTTCTGCGACGTCCATGCGACGTTAGGGGCCAAAATGTCGCAAGGGTCTCACAAGTTTGCGACGTCCATGCGACGTCTTGGACCTCATGTAGCAAGGATGTCGCAGATCCCTAAAACCCAAAACATCCTGAAGCCACCATTACCTTATCAAAACACCGCAATATATACACATTAGGATTTTTGGTCATCATATTTTGGAATTGATGAAACATCAATCATCTATCCTCATAAGGTCATATTAGATACGAGTGAGCATACCAAGAACAAAATCGAACTTGTTGTTCTAACACTTAGGATTTTCAGAATTTTTGATAAACTTGGATTCTGCAATGGCCCTGCTATGTAAGGTCCAACATGTTGCAAAGGTCTCGCAAGTTTGCGACATCCCTGCGACGTCCTGGACCTGACCTAGCAAGGATGTCACAGAACCCCAAAACCCAAAACATCATGAAGCCACTGATACCCTATCTAAACACCGCAATATATACACATTAGGATTTTCGGTCATCATATTTTGGAATTGATGAAACATCAATCATCTATCCTTATAAGGTCATATTAGATACGACTGAACATACCAGGAACAAACTCGAACTTGTTGTTCCAACACTTAGGATTTTCAGAAATTTTGATAAACTTGGATTCTGCAATGGCCGTACTATGTAAGGGCCAAAACGTTGCAAAGGTCTTGCAAGTTTGTGACATCCCTGCGACGTCCTGGACCTGACCTAGCAAAGATGTCACAGAACCCCAAAACCCAAAACATCCTGAAGCCACTGATACCCTATCTAAACACTACACGTTAGGATTTCCGGTCATCATATTTTGGAATTGATGACACATAAATAATATATCCTCATTATGTCATATTAGATACAACTGAGGATACCGGGAATAAAATCAAACTTGTTGTTCACACAGTTAGGATTTTCAGAATTTTCTTAAAACTTGGGTTCTACGATGTCCCTGCGACGTCAGGGACAAAAAGTCTCAAAGGTCTCACAAGTTTGCGACGTCCCTGCGATAGCCTAGACCTGATGTAGCAAGGATGTCGCAGAACCCCAAAATCTGAAACATCGTGAATCCATTGTTACGTTATCTAAACACCGCAATATATACACATTAGGATTTTCTGTCATCACATTTTGGAATTGATGACACATTAATTGTCTATCCTCATGAAGTCGTATTAGATTTGAGTGAGGATACCGTGAACAAACCCGAACTTGTTGTTCCAACACTTAGGATAATTTTTTAAATATTTGGGTTATGTGACATCCCTGTGACGCCAGGGCCAAAAGTCGCAAGGGTCTCGCAAGTTTGCGACATCTCTGCGACATCCTGGACATGACGTAGCAAGGATGTTACAGAACCACAAAACCCGAAACATCACGAAGCCATCATTATCCTATCAAAACGCCGCTATATATACACATTAGGATTTTCTATCATCATATTTTGGAATTGATGACACATCAATCATTTAGGATGTTCCAACAATTAGAATTTTTGGAAATTTTTAAAAATTTGGGTACTGTGACGTCCCTGCGACGTCGGAGCCAAAGCGTGGTAGGTTTGTGACATCCTTGCGATCCCCCCCCCCCCCCCCTTATTACCTTTGCACCGTTTCTCTTTCTTCTCTCTTGTATCGCCGACTTAATTCACCTCCGCCTTGCCTCGCCGCCGCGGTCAAGTGTCACTTCCGCCTTGCCTCGCCGCCACCGTCGAGTGTCACCTCCGCCTCGCCTCCACCTAGCCACAATGCCTCCACGTAAGCCTTTCCTTCTCTCCAATTTTCTTCTCTTCTTCTTCCCTAATCTCATCTTCTCTCCTTCTTTGCCTCCATTGTTTTCGGCGCAGCTTCCTCCTCCGGCGCAGCTTCCTCGTCTGGTGTTCTCTTCTCTCTTCCGGTGTCCTCTTCTCTGCCGTCCTCTCCGCTCCTCCAATCAATGTAAGTATTAGGATTTTCAATTTCTTAGATTTAAGTTTTGATTTTCGTTTGAAAATGTTAGATTTAGGTTTGAATTTCTTGGATTTAATATTCAATTTGTTAGATTTAGGATTGAAATTGATAGATATTGGATTTAAGATTTAGAAAACAGTTTTAGGATTTTTCAAAATATTTTTACTTGAATTTTCAAAATGTTTTTAAGGATATAAAGTTGACATCAATTACCGTAAATGATGTCAATATTAAAATTATTTTTGGTAATTGACACAATCGTTTTCATCATTTATAGTAATTGATATAAATTTTAGCATCATTTTCATATGTGATACACACTAATATCATTTATTAGTAAATGATGAAAAGAGTTGCATCAGTTGTTTAAATTGACACTAACGATTTGCATCACCACTTTCAGAGTCATTTTTGTAAGTGATGCAAATAGCGGTTGTGTCAATTAAAAACTGATGTAAATGATTAAACTAAATGATGTTATAAGCTTTTTTTGTAGTGGTTGTACCATAAGACGTAGTGTGTTGTTCCTGCAATATACCACAACAACCTCTCTTCTGTTCCAAAATGATGTTTGGTCGGATTGTGCATGAACCTGGAGATTGCACTCACAGCAAAACAAATATCTGATCTTATGTGAGTTAGATAGATAAGACCTCCAACTAAACTTCTGAATTTTGTTGCATCTGCACTCTCCGTTCCATCGTCCATTTGCAGCTTCTCATTGACATTCATAGGAATTTCTACAGCATTGCAACCTGTCATGTCAAAGCTTTTAAGCAAGTAACAAGCATACTTATGTTGAGACACAAAAATCCCATCTTCCACTTGCTTAACCTCAAGACCAGAAAAATTACAACAACCCAACATATGTCATCTCAAAGTTCTCCATCATACTAGCTTTGAACTTAGCAATAAGTGAAGCAATAGAACCCATGTAAATCATATCATCTACATATAAACAGACAACAAGGATATCTCCTCACCTTGCTTCTTTATGTAGAGAGTAGGCTCACTTTTGCTTCTTTCAAAGCCAGAATCTGCAAAGAAAGAATCAATCTTGTTGTACCAAGTGTTGGGAGCCTGCTTAAGTCCATAAATAGCCATATACAACCTGTAGACTAAACCCTCTTTGCCATCAACTACAAAACCTTCAGGCTGATCAACATAAACCTTTTCAAGTAGCTCACCATTCAAGAAAGCTGACTTAACATCAAACTGGTATATTGTCCAACGCATATAAGCTCCTAAGGCAAGAAGAATTCTTACAGTGTCAAATCTTGCTACCGGAGAAAAAATATCTTCATAATCCACTCCATATTCTTGTGCATATCCCATAACCACCAGCCTTTCCTTATACTTTTGAATGCTGCCATCTGCATGATACTTATATTTAAACACCCATTTCACACCAATAGAATGTTTATTACCAGGAAGCTCAACCAGCTGCCATGTTTGATTCTTCTCTATAGAAGCGATCTCCTCTTCCATCGTTTTTTGCCATTCACTAAAAATGCGTGTTATTCCTCATAAATGTCTTTCAGTGATCTGAATTTTTGAGGTGGACTTGTGCTTGAGTTTCCTTCGCCATCAATTGCCCCATTAACTCTAGGTGAGCTAGGCGCTGAGCTTGCTTGTGTATTAGCTGCAGAGTGTGCTGGATTTTGACTCTCTTCTTGCTTATCAAAGCTGTCAACGAAAATTTGAACAACCTCACCATTTCCACCTTCACGCCAAGTCCAAACCGCTTCCTCATCAAAGGTAACGTTTCTGCTCTCAACAATCTTCCCACTCACATGATTGTACATTCTATAACCTTTAGATTGTGAACCATATCCAAGAAAAATGCATTTCTCATATTTTTCATCAAGCTTTTTCCTGATATGAACATCTATAAGAGAGTAGCAAATACTGCCAGAAACTCTTAAATGACTCCCTACATGTTTCCTGCCACACCAAGCTTCATATGGTGTTCTGTTTAAAACTGCTCTTGTAGGAGATATGTTCAACAAGTACACTGCTGTCCTCACACTTTCTGCCCAAAACTGATTAGGTAGATTCTTCTGTTTTATCATGCTTCTAGCCATCTCCACTACAGTTCTGTTTTTCCTTTCCGCTTCACCATTTTGCTCCGGTGTGTAAGTTGTAGTAAGTTCATGGTGTATCCATTCTTTCTCACAGAATTGATTGAACTCAGTGGATGTAAACTCTCCTCCTCTGTCAGTTTGTAAAACCTTAAATCGCTGCTCACTTTGTTTCTCCACAAGAGCCTTGAACTTCTTGAACATCTCGAACGCTTCTCCTTTTGTTTTAAGAAAATATAGCCATTCTGGACAGCCACGACTCCTCTACCTTCAACTTGAACTTCTTTGTCATTTCCAAGTTTCACATTAAGCTTGTAGGATTGATCTAACTCTTTGAACAACGATTTGGTTCCCGTCATGTGATTTGAACAACCACTATCCAAATACCACACAGATTTAGACGCTTCCTCACTTTTAAATGCCATAAAAAATCAAGGCTGCTAATCTTCTTGCTCAACAAAGCTAGCATGCTTTTCTTCTTTCTGTCTTTTCCAACAGTCGGCCTGCTTATGACCATACTTCCTCCAATAATGATATTGGATGTCACTTTTGTTGGTACCTCTTGAGTTATCATAAAAACCTCTTCATCTGCCTCTTCCATGGTCTGCACGACCTCCCAATCTGCCTCGTCCTTTACCTGCAACTCCAGAACTACTGCCATTTCTTTGACCAGAGTACTCTCCCTTCATCTGGAAAGTGTTTTCTTCACTTTTCTCAGTCTTATTACCAAGACGATCCTCATGACCAATAAATGAGCTCATCATGGTGTCAAAGGTATATGTACTCATATCTATTGCCTCCATGATTGCAGGTACCACATATTTAAACTTTGGAGTTAAGCTCCTAAGAACTTTATTCACAACAATTTCATTTGACAGGAATTCACCATAAGACTTCATTTGGTTGACAACAGCGGAAACTCTGGCCAAATATTCTTGCATCGTCTCATTCTCCTTCATCAAAAGCGCTTCAAATTGATGAGGAAGAGTCTGTAACTTGATAGCGACCGCCTTCTCATCTCCCATGTACTCATGCTTCAAAATTTCTCATGCTTCATGAGATGTATTCACCGGTGAGATCCGAGACAGGATATCATCCTCCAAAGCCGTCTGAATCCAAAACAGCACCTTTGCGTCCTTCTTGCGTCTCTCTCGTAACTGCTGGTCAGGTTCCGCAGGATTTGCATCTTCAAATCCATTCTCCACCAAATCCCAATTTTCTTGAGATCTAAACATTGTCTTCATCTTGAGACTCCAAAGGTGATATTTTTCAATTTTAAATATCGGAACTGTACCTTGCTGATTTGATTCATTGGCTGCCATAGCTCTAATACCACAATGTTGTTACAAGACAAAACACTAGAAGAAATAGAGTAAGAAAAGAACATAACATACAAAGAAAGTTTTGCTAAAAATGTTTTATTCTCTCATGATTGAAAAGGAAAGAGACTACATGAAATTATAAGAAACAAAAAACGTAACAGCACCCACTAAACCCATGAACTCATTATGTCCTACAATTAAAAATAAAACTGAAACCCCCAATTGATTAGGAATAAAACTAGCAATTGTAACTGAAATCATTGACTTAAATTTGAATCACTTTTCAACAGGTTTATCTTAGTACAAAGAGCTTAGAGAAAAGAGAGATACCACTTTAACTATGTGAGAATTATGTTATGTTGTCGAAGTTAAATTGTTAAGGACATATAGACATGTGACATACCAAAACAAAAAACAAAGATGACCTTGTCAGATATTTTCTTTAGACTGACGAAGAATCCAAGATATATTGTTATAGATATATTGTGAATCTATATCGGCTGAGTCCTTCCTCTACCGTCCAAATAATCGGAACCATGGAAACACAATACATTCAACTCGACAATGTTTTAACACCATTATAATAACAATATTTCAAAGCAACGATTCCTTTTGACATTCTATAAATGGAACCATGGATCAAGCTATGCATACTCAATGAAGTCATCTGTCTAAGGGTAAGGTTCAAGAGATAAAAATGATCACTTCTTATATATAGCTCAAGATGTTCAATACAAGGATCTCACAATGAATATAATGAGCTTTAAAAGAATGCTAAAGATAAAAGCCAATAGATGCATATAGGAATCTAAACTCATCCATCAAGTACACAAAAATCAAACTCAATCCCGAGATATATGTAATCCCAGCAATCATCCTAATTTCTATCCTTTCTCACAAGGCATTTCTTACTTCTTTTCATTCTATCAGATCAACTCAAAGCTTCACACTTCATTCTTCTTCAAAAGATAGAGGTTTAAAACTTATTGTTATGTAGCGGGTTTGGTGTTTCACTTAACACTATGCTTGTCCTTTCTTTTTCTTTATTCCCAAAAATCACTTATCCTTTTCATTCATCCAAAACCCTTTACTAAATATTTGTTCTTTTCATATACCCTTCTCCTCCTAAGAGTTCCTTTGACAAATCCTTTCCCTTTTCAAACCTTTTCCCAACCATTTCTTTTAAGCTCAAAACACAAGTAAACCCATACCCAATATCAAGTTCCCACATAGTCGTATCGGGTTCAAAAAGTGTAAAACGCCACAACATGATATGCTATCCTTGTCGGCTTATACCTAACACTTTCTACCAAAGTCATTCCAAAATAAGGCCTCACACACACAACATTAAACTTATGTTTAAAGGAAGCTATGCTAAGAAACATTAAACTGATGGGTCTAAATCTTAATACCCCTGAAAGAAGCAAAATGACCGTACTAATGCGGCTAATTAAATAGGACCCTTAATTTAAGCATATGAGTCATACAAATGCACCATATATCCACTAATGTTACATTTAACTTACAATATTTTTGTTGGATAAAGTTTCAAAAACTTATAGTTTTAGATAAGTTTTAAAAAGGAGTTTAAAACTTATGATAAGGTCAAAAGATTTGGAAAAGATTTAAGAGTTATAGATATCTATTTCAAATAGGATTAGGAAAAGTTATCAAGAGTTATTTGATACTTATATATAAAAATGTGTCTTCGAGTTTGTGAAGCACATCGAAAGAGCAAATTACAATTTGTATTGTTGATTAGTTTTGAGGGATTTTCTAATCAATACAAGAGAGATATTCTTGACTAAGCCTTGGGTTTGTTCTTGCTAAACTTTATTTGGTATCAGAGCAAAGATTTTGCTGTGATTATCATCTAAGAAGAAGAAAGCCCGAGAGATGGGAGATGACGTGAAATCAATCAAGAAAGACGTGGTATCATCAGCGGTAATGGTTCCAATGCTGACTGCAACGAATTATGCAGTCTGGTCAATAAGAATGAAAGTGATCCTACAAGTGCATATGGTGCGGGAAGCAATTGAACCAGGCTCTAGTGGAGAAGAGAAGAACATCTTAGCTACTGCATTGCTATTTCAGTCAATACCAGAAAGTCTAGTATTGCGGGTAGGAGAACAGGACACTCCTAAAGGAATTTGGGATGCAATAAAAGCCAGGAACCTAGGAGCAAAAAGAGTGAAAGAGGCGAGGCTGCAAACTCTCATGTCAGAATTTGACAGAATGAGAATGAGAGAGACTGATAAGATAGACGACTATGCTGGCATAATGTCCGAGGTAGCTGCAAGAGCAGCAGCACTGGGAGAAGTCATAGAGGAATCAAAATTGGTAAAGAAATTCCTCAGTGGACTGCCGAGAAACAAATATATTCATATCATAGCATCCTTGGAGCAAATCTTAGATTTGAAGAAGACCGGATATGAAGATATTGTTGGACGATTAAAGGCATATGAAGAAAGAATAATTGCAGAAGAAGAAAGGTTTGAGACGCAAGGCAATCTACTGTACTCAAACACTTATAATTCAAGAGGGTATGGCCGTGGCAGAGGAAAGGGACGAGGTGAAACTAAGTCACACGAGCAAAACAGAGAAAAGAAAGATAGATCGAACATCATATGTTTTCGATGTGACAAGAGGGGTCACTTTGCCTCGGTCTGTCCTGAGAGAATAAGAAAGATGGAGGAGGTTAACAAAGTAGAATATGAAGGAGGCGTAGATTCAGATACAGAGGATGCAGATAAGTCTCTATATATGCATGAGATCGTGTTGCTCAATGAAGGAAAAGTGATGCCAAACCAGTATGAAAACAGTGATGAAGTATGGTACTTAGATAATGGTGCAAGCAATCACATGATAGGAATAAGGTCATACTTTTCAGAGTTAAACACTAAGATTCATGGAAGAGTGAAATTTGGAGATGGCTCGTGTGTGGAAATAAAAGGAAAAGGTTCAATTCTGTTTCAAGGGAAAACAAGTGAACAAATACTCATGACAGGTATCTATTATATTCCTGAACTCAAAAACAACATTTTGAGCTTAGGCCAAGCCACAGAAGAAGGCTGCGAAGTGATGATGAAACATGACGTACTAACCATGCATGATCAAAATGGTAGACTGCTTGTCAAAGTAAAACGCTCATCCAATAGGCTGTACAAAGTTAAATTACAGATTGGACAACCTATATGTCTTCTTACCAAGATAGAGGAAGAGACATGGAAGTGGCATGCTCGGCTCGGTCATGTGAGCTTTAAGAAAATTAAGGACATGGCAATGAAGATGATGGTTCAAGGATTACCATATATTGCTGGAGAGAAAAAGATTTGTGACTCATGCTTAGTCAGAAAGCAAACTCGATACTGCTTCCCGAAATTAGGTGGATTTCGATCATCAAGAGTTCTTGAACTGCTACATGCTGACCTTTCTGGACCTATATCTCCATCTACTCCTGCACAAAACAGGTATGTGTTTGTTATTACAGATGATCACACGAGATATATGTGGTCCATACTTTTGAAAGAAAAAGGAGAAGCTCTCAGAAGGTTCAAAGAGTTCAAGGTCATGATTGAGAAAGAAGTTGAGCAAACAATCTTGACATTAAGAACTGACAGAGGAGGATAATTCACCTCAAGAGACTTCCAAGCTTACTGTGAAACTAATGGAATTAAACGGCAACTAATTGCACCGTATACGCCGCAACAAAACGGAGTAGTTGAACGAAGAAATAGAACACTCATGGAGATGACTCGGAGTATATTAAAAGCAATGAATGTTCCAAATTTCTTGGGGAGAAGGTGACATTCAACGTATTTGATTAATCGTATATCTACAAGAGCACTGCATAGTCAAACACCATATGAGTGTCTCAAAAGAAAGAAGCCAAATGTGAGTCATATTAGAGTGTTCAGATGCCTTGCGTATGCAAAAGTAGAAGTAACTAATCTGAAAAAGCTTGATGATCGATCTTAGACTCTGGTACACCTTGGGATTGAACCTGGCTCAAAGTCATATAGACTTTTAAATCCAAGAACTCGAAAAATAATAGTAAGCTGGGATGTTACTTTTGATGAAAAAAGAGCTTGGAATTGGAAGGGAGAAAGTGAGAACATCACACATGATCCAGGGATGTTTCAGTTAACGTGGGGACACACTCAAGACAATGGAGTTGGTCCATATGAGACTGAAGATCTTCACGAAGGTAATAGTGAAGAAACTGAAACAAAGGAAATAGGAGATAAACTCAACCGCCATCTTACCTCAAAGACTATGTACTCCTTGCAGATTTGGAATGCGAGAAGCTGTTACTCTCACTTGACAATGAACCTACAAGCTATGAAGAAGCTAAGGATTCCGAAGAATGTAACAATGCTTGTAAAGATGAAATCCTGTCTATTAATAAGAGTAAAACTTGGACGTTAGTGGAGAGACCTTATGACGCAAAAATCATAGGTCTAAAGTGGATCTTCAAGTTGAAAAGAAATGCGGATGGAAGCAACAACAAGTTTAAGGCACGATTAGTAGCAAAGGGTTATGCACAAGAAAGTGGAATTGATTTTGACGAAGTGTTTGCTCCTGTGACTCGTATAGAGACTATTAGATTACTCATGGGGCTGGCAGCTTCTTCAAGATGGGATATACATCACTTAGACGTTAAGACTGCGTTCCCACATAGGGAATTAAAAGAAGATGTGTATGTGACACAGCCAGTCGGGTTTGAAAAGAAGGGAGAAGAGACTAAGGTTTTCAATTACTATCTTGGTATTGAGGTAAGTCAAACAAGTGAAGGAATAGAGATCAAGCAAGAAGCTTATGCTCGGATGATACTCCTAGAAGCCGGACTGAGTGACTGTAATCCTACACATACGCCTATGGAGAGGAAGAAGAATAATAGGTTGTCTTCGATATCTACTACACACGAGACCAGACTTGGCATTCTCTGTTGGTGTGGTAAGTAGGTATATGCAGCAACCAAAGAAGTCACATGGAAAGGCATTGAAGCAAATTCTGAGGTATGTACAAGGAACAATCAACTATGGTTTGAAATTCAAGAAGGGAGGATCAAAAGATGTAGTTGGCTATAGTGACAGCAGTCATAATGTGGACATTGATGATGGTAAGAGCACAACAGGACACATATTCTACCTAGGGGAATCTCCGATTACTTGGTGTTCACAAAAGCAAAACACAGTTGCATTGTCCTCATGTGAAGCAGAATTCATGGCTGCAACTGAAGCATCAAAACAAGCCATATGGCTGCAGGAATTGATGAGTGAGATCACGGGAGAAGAGCACTTGAAGATTGTCATACGGATTGACAACAAGTCAGCTCTAGAACTCACTAAAAATCTGGTGTTTCATGGTCACAACAAGCATATACATAAGCGATGTCATTTTATTCGTGAGTGTATAGAAAATAATCAAATTACGAAGAAGCATGTGCCAGGAGAAGAACAATGTGCGGACATATTAACAAAGGCCCTAGCAAGAATCAAGTTCAAGCAAATGAGGAATCTAGTAGGAGTTCAACTTATCACAAATGAAGGTTTGAAGCTTAAGGAGGAGAATGTTGGATAAAGCTTCAAAGACTTATAGTTTTAGATAAGTTTTAAAAAGGAGTTTAAAGCTTATGATAAGGTCAAAATATTTGGAAAAGATTTAAGAGTTATAGATATCTATTTCAAATAGGATTAGGAAGAGTTATCAAGAGTTATTTGATACTTATATATAAACATGTGTCTTCGAGTTTGTGAAGCACATCGAAAGAGCAAATAAGAATTTGTATTGTTGATTAGTTTTGAGGGATTTTCTAATCAATACAAGAGAGATATTCTTGACTAAGCCTTGTGTTTGTTCTTGCTAAACTTTAATTTTTGCTATGATTTTGATTTTGTTTTACTTGGAGAATTCCCAGCAAAGTGATTTTAAGAAATTTTCCTGGATATTTGGTGTTTGTGGAATGCAAGGAATGGTTTCATTTGTCCAGGGATAAATAGGGATCTTTGGGACAAACGAAAAAGGGATCCTAGGGAAACTATGACTAATTAGGTAATAAAGCAAAGAGCAAAAGTAAATGAATAAAAGAGACGGGTTCGCAAAGAGCAAAAGTAAATGAATAAAAGAGACAGGTTCTCGACGTAGCCTTTGTTTCATTTCTTAGATTGTTCTATTTATATTTCAAGATTTATTTTTTAATTTCATTTCCTCTCTCCCTTACGGTTTCATATACCTTTCCGACGAATTTTGTTTTCTAATAATGATCACATTCTTAATAATTTATGTTTTCTATTATTCTGACGAATTATAGAATCGTGGAAAATAGTTATCCAATACGTGACTTGGTAAGAAATTCATAATAGTGAATGGAGAGAAAATCAACAAAGTCGTACTAATATATTTATTAGGGTTATAGGAAGTAGAAGGCATAGACTATCTAGGATCGAGAACCTTCTACAATGCATAAGTTAAACAACTTATAAAGTAAAGTCCTTGTAGCATTTTTGTCACATGTACATGACTTATTCATTTATTCGAAACATGGAAACTAGCTTTGAGGTGAAACTTAGATGCGGCACCTTCGTGGATATGTTGGCTTAGGAAATTTGATCACGTGCAGTGTTAGAGGCTTTGGCACAGAGAGTAGAAAATGCCTTAGTACAATTTTCAAGCGCCTCATTAACGATCTCACTTGTCACATATATATCTATATATACTGTTCAAACATTAATAGTATAACAAGTTTAAGGTTTTGGATTTACCAGAGTTTTTCAGAGTAGTTAAGGTACCGCACACAGAAGATGCACACCCCAAGTTGCAGTATTCATTGACAGCATCAGCTGGAGTAAAAATATCAAAAGCCATGCAACTTAAAATAAAAGCGAAATATTTATCTTGTAACTAAAACCACAAAATAGTAGAATACAGCTTACCTGAGTTTTCCAGATTTTCTTTAGGATAAAATCGTGGACATGTAGTCCCAGAAACGATTTTGCAGCCGCTGAGTTGTGCACATATTTCCCGGGACTGTCCCGCTACACGGCATGTGCTATAAACATTTTTCGCAGTAGTGCTCGGACAGCAGACCTTTGCTTCCACTTGAATTTGGGCCATGAATAGGCTCATTATGAGCACACTTAAAATCACAGTTTTACCTTCCATCTTTTGATTGATTTGTTGTTCTCTCACAGTGTTTATTCGAAAAAGATCTTATTAAGCTTGTGTGGTGTAATGCCGATGGAACAAAACTTCCTTAAATACTACTAATAGGGTCTATAATTTCGTAAATTTTGAATTTAAATTCTGTAAATATGTTTCTACTATTTTATGATTTAAGTTATAAGCGTGATAAAATATTCATAAGATAAATGTTGAAAAACTTGTGTGTATTTCGAAGTCATGGAGAGTCGTGATCGTTTTGGATGTGTGGCTTAGTTTATACTTGATATCTAATCTAAACGTGATATAATGTTATTATAAAAAATATAAAAGTTAATTAAGTAATGGTATGGGAGCATCGAGAACGTCTATGGATAATAAGGTTCTAGCATATGGGTCCTAAGTACTAAACAATCGAGTAAAATACTCAAAGAATCACATAAATATATATAATCTTAATGTGATATAATGTTTGGGTTTTAAGTCTATGGAAAATGTCGAACTGAGTGATATCTATGGATAATGTCAACTTTCTCGCACGTCATCGAAAGTTCGTACTTTGTTTTTGTTTTTAAGTTTTCTCTCTAAGATCAAACCTCGAATTTATCGCACTGCATAGACACTATTTTTATTAGCTTCAGTTAAATTTTAGTCACCCTTCTTTGTCCTCCTTTCATACTAATCGCCCTATTTCGCA
>JAKUCM010001943.1:0-60068 GCA_023374145.1 Lepidium sativum
TATGTAAAGAAGCAAGCCCATAGTTGACCAATAATATTTTAGCCTTCTTTCCATTTTTTTCTTTTCAAGGAATTTTTCATTTCTCTTTCTAGAGAATTTTCCTTTTTTCTCTTTTTTCTCTTTAAGCAATTTTCTTTTTTACTTTTTAAGTAATTTTCCTTTTTTCTTTAAGACTTAATATCTTTGTTGATTTATAAATTGTACTAGAATTTCCACTTTTGATATATCATATTTTCCAGCAATTTTCGATTCTCTTAAGCAATATCAAATTCTCTTTTACTCAAATCTTTAAGTTTATGCAATTGATTTTCGATTCTAAGTTTAAGTTCTTCTTCATGAATTCCGAGTAAGTTAAATTAGGGTTCTTGAGGAGAGGGTGAGATTAGGGGAAAACTTAGGGATTTCCAGATTTGTTTATGTTTGATTAAGGTTTTAGATCTCTTTAATTTAAGATTCCTTAATGCTTATTTCTTTCTGATCAATTGAAATCTGATTACTTGGTGATCCCCCCCCCCCCCCCCCCCCCCCCCCCCCCCCCCCCCCGAGAGGCGTTTGAGGAGTCGCTTGAACATGCTTAGGTTGAGATAACTTCTCCTAGCTCAAGAGATTGATTGTCTAGGGTGTTATTAGGCTTTGTAAGGTCCATACTTAACGCCTCTTGAACTTCTAATCGTTGGCGAGAGTCAAGTCGGGTTGTTGTTCAGGAGAGGTCCTATTGCATGAGAATGAATGTGACTACTTTGTGATTCCTTTCTTAGAAGTCATCCAAATAGGTTGATAAACAAGTCTGGAACCCCTAGGAATACCTTAATCATTGATCCTTAACCTCGAGAACCCCTTTTCTCTATTGAATATTCGTGAAACTTTAATATTCTGCTTTTAGCATAAAACTCTGTTTTACAATTACTCTGTTTTGCACTTTACTCTGTTTTGCTATTGCTCTATTTTTACGTTATGTTTTTGCACTTTGTTTTAACCATTTTATTCGCACCTATATTAGATTGCTACTCACTAAAATCGAATCTGGCTTAGATTATGATATGTAGATTGCATCCCGATTGCTAGTTACTCACCCAGTGGATTGATACCATACTGTATTTCAATTGATTAAATAACAGTAGGTTATTTGAAAACACGCGAAAACCCTGTTACCAAATTGGTGTCGTTACCAACCGGGTCCTAGTTAGCTACAATTAGGATTTTTACTTTCCTGAGACTAAGTTTTACAACTACATTCTAAACGATCGTTTTTTGTCTGTTTTCAGGAACACTCGATCAACTCACTCGACCATCTAAGCTCGATTACCTTGATTTCTCTCTGTTCCAAGAAAACTCGACCAATACACTCGATCAACCTTTGATCGAGTGTCGTTTTCACTGACAAAAACACACCTGCATGAATACCAGATCCCGTGGCTGTGAAGATCTCATTCCCTACTCCGACAACATAGACCGTTTGCCTCGTGAACACTTGCGGGAACAGCGGAACAGATTGAACGAGGAGTTTCTGGATCAGGTCGACATGGAGGACCACGTACAAGCTACTGACCTAGGACTTCGTCCTCAGCGCATAAGACACATTGGAGCTGGTGATGCTACCAATATTCACACACAACGCCATGGAATTGTTCCACCAGCTATCGCCAACAACAACTTCGAGATTAAAAGTGGTATGATCTCCATAGTACAGAACCGCAAGTTTCATGGTTTACCTTCCGAGGATCCTCTGGATCATCTAGACGAGTTCGAGAGACTAACCAGTTTGACAAAGATTAATGGGGTTAGTGAAGATGCTTTAAAGCTGAGGTTGTTTCCTTTCTCTCTTGGAGACAAAGCACACTTGTGGAAAAACACTTGCCCCAGGGGTCTATTACATCCTGGGACGCCTGCAAACAAGCGTTTTTAGGTAAAATTTTCTCCCACTCCAAAACTGCGAAACTTCGCAATTCTATCTCAGATTTCAAGCAAAACCATTATGAGACATTCTCTGAGGCATGAGAACGATTCAAGATGTACCGATCCCAATGTCCTCATCATGGGTTTACTACTGAGTCACTTCTTAGCACTCTCTACAGAGGAGTTCTCCCCAAAATCCGAATGTTACTAGATACAGCAAGAAATGGAAACTTTCTAAACAAGGATGTAGATGATGGATGGGAACTGGTCGAAAATTTAGCACAAGCAGATGGCCAATACAGTGAAGACTATGATCGAAATCCTAGAGGAACAGCCGATCATGACATGGTTAGTGGAAAGGAGCTCAAAGCCATACAATACAAGCTCGATAGGTTGCTCTCAGTTCACCAAAAGAAGGTGCATCATGTGAGTGAGTCAGACGAGGTTGGAGAGGACGAAGATCAGGTAAAGGAGGTCAGTTTTGTGCAGAATCAAGGCAACAGCTACATGCCTTACAACAGCTACAAACCCAACCCAAACCTTTCCTACAGAAACACCAACGTGGCAAACCCTCAAGATCAAGTATACCCACCCAAACCACACAACCAACCACAACCCAAAAACTTTATCACAAAACAACAATACTAGCAACCTCATCACCACCACACTGTACCACCTGGTTACGAATCAAACAACACAACCCAACCCCAACAAACACCTGAGGTCATGGACATATTACAGCAAATACTGAAAGGACAGACAGCCACAACTTATGAAATAACAAGGAAATTTGCTGAGGTACATACTAAGATCGATGCTTCCCATAATGACCTCAACTGGAAGTTTGAAACTCATAATGCCCGCCTCAAGTATGTCGAGAATCAGCAAGGATCCTCATCAACCGTAAAACCAACTGGACAACTACCAGGAAAAGCTGTTCAAAACCGTAAAGAGTATCACGCTAACGCCATTACACTCCGTAGTGGCCGTGAAATCCTAATCCGTGCTGAGGACACAGACGCCACTGAGGACAGTGCCATTCAGGAAGGGGAGGATGATTTGGTCGAAGAACAGTCAGAAATCAGCATGAAACCGCTGAAACCCCTGGCACTCGACCATGACACTCGACCAACCTCTGGTCGAGTGTCGCCTCCTGAGCCCAGTAAACCGACTGACTTACAGAAAGACCCAAAACCGTTTGCTCCACCGCCCTTCAAACCCCAGCTTCCTTTCCCATAGAGATTCAAGAAGGATGTTGCAGACAAATACAAGGCCCTCTTTGAAAAACAGATGAGGGACGTTGAAGTGAAGATACCAATTCTGAATGCTTTCATGCTGATGCCTCCTTACCTGAAGTTTATGAAGGATGCAGTCAAAGACAGAACACAAGAAGTTGAAGGGATGGTTGTGCTAACACATGAGGTCAGTGCCATCATACAAAGGAAAGTTGTACCCAAGAAGCTCGATGATCCAGGAACATTCACGATTCCATGCTCTTTAGGACCCCTCACATTCAGAAGTTGCTTATGTGATTTAGGAGCATCAATCAGCTTGATGCCACTAATAGTTGCCAAACGTTTAGGATTTGACAAGTACAAAACTTACAAAATATCCTTGGTAGCTGATCGATCGGTTAAAATTCCACATGGTATTCTAGAAAACCTACCGATCCAGGTTGCGAGGAGTAGAAATCCCAACAGATTTCGTTGTTCTAGACATGGGAGAAGAGCCTAAAGACCCCTTGTTGTTTGGAAGGCCTTTCTTGGCCACTACATGAGCTGTTATTAATGTACCAAAAGAAGAAATTGAACTTAATTTGGGGAAGGATTTCAAGATGACCTTGAACATCAACGATGTGATGAGGAAACCAACTATTGAAGGACAGCTGTTTGTAGTTCAAGAGATAGACGATCTTTCAGAGGATCTGTTCGAGGAGTTAATGGAAGAAGATCACCTTGGTACTGCTTTAACAAAAGATGGTTGTGATGGGACGTGCACAAGGAGACAGAGGTTTACAAGAGAATGTTGGATTCTTGCAAGCCTTTAATGGAAGAAACTCTTGAAGCCACACACTCGACCATGACACTCGACAAAGTGGAGCTCGAGTATCCCGATCCAGCCTCAGACAGCTTACACTCGAGCACTACACTTGACCACACCAAGGTCGAGTGTCAATCCTCAGTCGATCAAGAAGATTGGTCAGAGCTTAATTCGCCGAAATTGGACCTTAAACCACTCCCCTCTGGGCTCAGGTACGCGTTTCTTGGAACTAACTCGACATATCCTGTGATAGTGAATGATGCATTAACTGATGATGAGTTAGGTATGTTGCTTGCTGAGTTGAAGCGGTTTAGGAAAGCTCTAGGATATTCATTGTCTGATATTAAAGGAAGTTCTCCTGACTTGTGCACACATAGAATTCACCTCGAAAATGAATCCTACTCTAGCAGGGAACCTCAGAGGAGATTAAATCCTAATTTAAAAGAGGTTGTTAAGAAAGAAATTTTAAAATTGCTAGATGCTGATATCATTTATCCCATTTCGGATAGCAGATGGGTTTTTCCTCTGGATTGTGTGCCCAAAAAGGTAGGAGTCACTGTTGTTAGGAATGAGAATGATGATTTGATCCCAACTAGAACTGTTACAGGACATAGAATGTGCATTGATTTTAGAAAATTGAATTCTGCATCTAGAAAGGATCATTACCTTTTACTCTTCATTGATCAAATGTTAGAAAAGTTAGCTAATCACTCATACTACTGTTTCCTTGATTGATATAGTGGATTTTTCCAGATCCCTATACACCCAAATGTTCAGGAAAAGACAACCTTTACTTGCCCTTATGGCACATTTTCATATAGGAGAATGCCATTTGGTCTTTGTAATGCACCTGCTACTTTTCAACGTTGCATGACTTCGATATTTTTAGATCTGATTGAGGAGATGGTTGAGGTATTTACGGACGATTTATCTGTCTATGGCTCCTCCTTCTCCTCCTGTTTGTCGAATTTGTGCAGGGTTCTATCTAGGTGCGTCGAGACAGACCTTGTGTTTAATTGGGAAAAGTGCCACTTCATGGTGAAGGAAGGCATTGTTCTGGGTCATATGATATCTGCAAAGGGTATTGAGGTTGATAAAGCTAAAATAGAAGTCATGGTGCAACTACAGCCTCCCAAAATAGTGAAAGACATTAGGAGTTTCTTGGGCTATGCAGGGTTTTATAGGCGTTTCATTAAGGATTTTTCTAAGACTGCTAGGCCTCTGACTCGTCTCCTCTGCAAGGAGATGGACTTCATCTTTGATGAAGACTATCTCAAGGCCTTTCTGGAACTTAAGGAAGCCTTAGTCACATCCCCTATTGTCCAAGCTCCTGATTGGACTCTCCCTTTCGAGATAATGTGTGATGCTAGTGATTACGCTGTTGGAGCAATTCTAGGACAAAAGAAGGATAAGAAGCTCAATGTGATTTACTATGCTAGCAGAACACTAGATGAGGCCCATGTGAAGTATACCACGATAGAGAAGGAGTTACTTGCAGTAGTGTTCGCCTTCGAGAAGTTTAGATCCTACTTGGTTGGATCGAAAGTTATTGTGCATACAGATCATCCAGCTCTAAGGTACTTAATGAAAAAGAAGGATGCCAAACCTAGACTACTTAGGTGGATTTTGCTGCTGCTGGAATTTGACATGGAGATAGTTGACAAGCCCGAGATAGAAAACGGTGTTGCAGACCATCTCTCCCGAATGCAGGTGAAAGGACCCCTTCCTATAGACGATGACATGCCGGAAGAACATTTGTTGAGTTTCACTATCAGACACTCGACCATGACACTCGACCAACCTTTGGTCGAGTGTCAGACACACAGTCAGAAAAGATGTTTTTCGTTTGGTTTGAAGCTTATAGGGACTTGTTTGCCGTGGTATGCCGATCTGGTTAACGTTTTGGTAGCAGGAGAACTGTCTAAGACTCTGAACCATCATCAAAAGAAGTAATTCTTTCGGGATGTGAAGCAATACTTCTGGGATGAACCCTTTCTCTACAAACAAGGGTCTGATGGACTATTCAGAAGGTGTGTTTCGGAAGAAGAAGTTAATGGAATATTGAAACACTGCCATGGATCCGCATATGGAGGACACTTTGTTGCATTCAAAACAGCACAAAAGATTCTTCAATCTGGATTGTGGTGGCCATCGATCTTTAGGGACTGCCAAGAGTTCATATCCAGGTGCGATTGTTGTCAAAGAACGGGCAGTATAAGTAGAAGAAATGAAATGCCTGAGAATCCTATCTTGGAAATAGAAGTGTTTGACTGCTGGGGAATCGATTTCATGGGACCTTTTAAACCACCATCTTTAGGGAACAGTTACATTCTGGTTGCTGTGGATTATGTTTCCAAATGGGTAGAAGCCATTACATCTCCTACAAACGATGCAAAGGTGGTACTGAAGCTGTTAAAACACATCATCTTTCCCAGGTTTGGAGTACCAAGGGTCGTGATCAGCGATGGAGGATCTCACTTCGTCAACAAAGTCTTCGAAAACCTGTTTAAAAAACATAGGGTTAAACACAAGGTTGCGACTCCTTATCATCCCCAAACCAGTGGGCAAGTTGAGCTATCTAATAGACAGATCAAGTTTATCCTTATGAAAACAGTTGGGCTATCAAGGCGAGATTGGGCCGCCAAACTGGACGATACTCTTTGGGCTTATCGGACTGCCTTCAAGACACCCATTGGGAGAACGCCTTTTCAGCTGCTCTATGGAAAATCTGGCCATTTGCCGGTAGAACTAGAGTACAAATCGATTTGGGCAACCAAGCTTCTGAATTTCGATTTCAAGACAGCCCAAGAAAAGAGACAGATGGATCTGCATGAACTAGAAGAGATCAGACTTGAGGCGGTATGATAGCTCTAAAGCATACAAGGATCGCACCAAGGCAGCCCACGACAAGAAGATTCAACCAGAAACGATCACAGCCGGTGATCAAGTGCTTCTCTTTAACTCTAGACTCAAGCTGTTTCCCGGAAAACTCCGATCCTAGTGGTCTGGTCCGTTTACAGTACTGAGAGTTCTACCATATGGAGCAGTCACTTTGACCAACAACAAAGGAGAAGGATTTACAGTGAATGGTCATAGAGTTAAGACATACTTGGCTGACTACACGATTCCCGAGGGAACTTTGGTTCTTCTCGATGAGCCTCCTCATCTCCAATGAATATGAGGAAGTCAAGCTCAAGACTATAAACGAGCGCAGTTGGGAGGCAATCCCAAAGGTATCCTCTGTGAATACATTCAATTTTCGCATTCACATTCATTAGGTTTAATTTCTTTTATAGTTTTCATCTTTAGAATTGCATCTACTTCATCTTACGTGCACTTGGAAGGAATTTTGAGCGTTTTGCAGGAAGTAGGGCCCAAGATAGGACAGGTGGGACCGAACCGACATGATGGGACAACACTCGACCATGCCTGGTCGAGTGTCCCACTCGAGTGTCAGCTGTCGTTTGGCAGACTGAAACTCGACCAAACCTGCTCGAGTGTCATGCTCGAGTGTCCCGCCATCACGCCTATTCCGATGCCTACACACCTATAAGTGCCAAAAGCTGAAAAGGGGGAGACAATTACTGCGAAAAACGGGTCAAATCTATCTTTAATACATTATCTTTCACATTTAATTTAAAAGATTTGATTTAATCCACTTTCAAATTTCAAATTTGAATAAGATTCCCCCTATCTCTCATCCTCTATATAAAGAGAAGGACCCTCTCCTTCTCATTCACACTTAAACACATTCTCTCACTAAAAGTTCTCTCTAGTTTTCTCTCTTTGCAAAAATTTCTTTAAGGAAAATCGGCACTCTTTTCTCAACATCTCCATGACACTCGACCAACAGCTACTTGAGTGTCAAGATCGAGTGTCTCAATTCCTTCTTCTTTTCCGACAAACGAACTCCATGTCTGTCCGCAAAGCCAACCATGCTAGTCTCCTCCGACGTAAGGCCAAGAACGAAGCTCGGAACAGAAGAAATTCTCATCAAGGAGAGTCTTCTATGGGCGGATTAAGACCTGACAAAAGGGAGAAAAGGAGGTTAGTAACACAATCCGAGAATGAGTCAGAGGAGGAAAGAGAATACATGGACGAAGATGATTCAGAGATGGGAAACGAAGAAGGCGCAGAGGAGGATCTAGAGGCTAATCTCGAGATACTCTGGAAAAGGAGATGAAGAAACAGCTCAACGCAGCAAGATCACTCAATGATCTGCGAAGAATGGACTTCATAGGAACCCGCTACCCATGCAAAGAGGCGTTAACCGCAATGGACATAACTAGGGACGTGGATTTAATGTTACAAAACTGTGGGCTGTCCACATTCGCATCTCATCCAGAACGTGCGTATAAGGAAGAGACCATGCAGTTTCTCGCCACAGTCCAGATTGTTCTCTATGTTGCAGAGAATATGGGTCTTCAAGAAACACAAGGTGGGGGTACATCTTCTTCGCAATAAGAGGGCGAGACTATCGCATGACTTTCAGAGCACTCCAGGAGCTGTTCCAGTTTCCTAGAGCCGAATCCGAGAACTATGGACCCGACTTTGACAGAGCCGAAATAGACGATCTATGGCGCTCCATAACCTCAACAAGGAGTAGATTCTTGTCAGCTAGATCGAAGGGGTCTCTGATCCGAAACCCAGCTTTGAGGTATTTTCGCATGATCCTTGCAAATACTTTCTTCTCACTTTTTACTACAGGAACTATCAATCTGGGGAGATGGAAATGTTGGTGACTGCGCTAAAAGACATAGTCGGAACAAAGAGTGACGGATCCCCTATCCTCGGAGATAGAAACAAAGCATGCCTTACCATCCAATTCACGAATCAGCTTGTCACTTATCGTGATTGGGCAAGAGACAACAGGACTTGCGGATGTGACGAGAAGATAACCATTGGAGGACTCGTCACTTGCATTTTAGAAAGATGTGGAGTGCCAATCGATGATAGAGAATGGGCAGATTCTCGGTTCATGAACTTGGATCATCTAAAGAGGAGTCGATTCCTATCCGCTACAGAAGTGCAAGGTAAGCCTATATACTCTTTCCATCACTTATTAAGGCCAAACGCTTTGCTGTTTCTGCCCAACAGGGAATATACGTCAATACGGATGGGACAGAACACAGATTTTAACCCACCTCTGGAGGTTTTATATGATCCAAACGGTCCATCACCACACTCATCTCCAACAGACAATGACGAGGTAGATCCCGAGGCATACTATTTCAAAGAATACGCTATGCCACCACGTCAAGGAACCCCGATTAAAAAAGCACATAAGCACATTGGCTTATTGCAAAAGATGAACAAATGGCTCATGAAGAAGGTCAAAAAGCTGACTGCTAATGACGAGGCTAGAAGGCGAGAGAATGAGGAGCTAAGCAGAAGAGTAGCTGTTTTGGAAAGGAACAGCGGTCCGCCATCACAGCCAATTCGCCCAAGGCGCGCTTCTGTATCCACGGACCATGAGAGGCAGCAGCAACCAACACCGGCTAGGCACTCAGCAAACAGCGCGACGTTTTTATACAAAAGACCATCCGACAAAACAGGTGCAAGCTCGAGCCAGACACTCGAGCAAGCTGAGGTCGAGCATCAATCACGACACTCGACCGAGACACTCGAGCAAGCTGAGCTCGAGCGTCAGAGGGAAAATGCTCGTTACATGGAATTAATGCGTAACCAAGTCACCGGCTACTAGAACAACTGAAAGGTACCAAATTCCTTCCATTCATTGTATATACCATTGCATATTTTCTCTTGACTTGCTGGTCTAGGATCCTCTTTCGGACTTTTATACACACAAGGGTTTGTGTGATTTAAGTTTGGGGGAGGGTTCTAGAGGACATTTGACTTAGTTTTCTGTGATTCTTAGTTTTTATTATTTGCATTTCATCACTCGCATTACATCTAAGGCATAGAAAAACCAAAAATATTTTCTGTTAGCATATTCTTTCGATTGCATATCATCTATGGCATATAAAACCCATAAAAATTTGGAAAAATTGAAAAAAGCATCAGTCAAAAACAGAGTGTTCATGTAGCTGCATTGCATTCATATAGGATCGAGTCTAGAGTTTTGGGAATCATCTTGCTAATGATAGACAGACTTGCTATGTTGATTGGCTAGTAACCATAGTGAACTCTTGGACTTGCGTTTTTCCCCTCTTGAACACTGATTGGTAGATCATTGACCTTTGAAACTGATGCTTATGTTGTGTCTCAAAAAGAACCAGATTTGTTGCCTCATAATCGAATTCCATTTTTACCAAATTAGGGGCTTGAGATACATTGCATAAAATCCTTCCTTAGGTTCAGCTAGCTAAGTTAAAAGAAAAGGATAAGATGAATATAAAATCATCCTTCTTACAACTCAGCTCAAATAATATGGTCTAAGATGGACGGGGACTTTACGTAATTCCGTACCTTCTTGTGTTCATCAATGAAACAATTCCGATGTTTCCTAAGATGGACCGGAATTGTGCGTAAACCCGTACTTTTTTGCGTCCCATGGATAAAGCTAATACATTGATGCCTAAGGTGAACCGGAACTGTGCGTAAACCCCTACTTTCTCGTGGCTCATTGATAAAGCTGAAGCAAATAAGTACGAATTTGAGCAAAGGTAGGAGTTGGAAATAAGAAGTGATCGAAATTGCTTAATTCATAGTGTCTAGCTGAATTTGAGGAAGTTGAATCCCAAGGTCTTTGATCGATAGCCCCTCTTGCGGTCTGCACTTAAAGAATAGGTTTCAAATCTGAGTTTCTTAGAGTCCAACTAAGTATTAGAGAGTACTCGGCTTTTATGCTAAGCCTTGATGAAAGTAGATTGTGGTTCTTAAAAAGGAATGAGGGTTCACTTGTGGATTACAGTTTTTCAGCTTGATAAGTTGTCTGTTTGAAGTACGATGTTCCCTTTGTCAGCAACCTCTCTTCCTTCTTAGCTCTATGCATATTTGCTTGAGGGCAAGCAAAGACTAAGTTTGGGGGAGTTGATGTGTCTGCATTTTACCACATTTTAGGGGCATTATTTAGCATGTTTTGCATTCATACTTGCATTATTATCATTGTTTTAAGTTCTTTTAGGCATAATTTGCATACTTAGTGTTGAGCATTGCATACATTGCATAAATGGTATTTTAGGTGCTTTTTGGAGCTTTTCATGAAGTATTTCAGACTACAAGAAGACCTATGAGAAATCGGCTGGCCTAAAGTTGAAGTTCAGGATGTGATCTAGAAGATTTGGTATATATCCATGACACTCGAGCATGACACTCGACCATCACTTGGTCGAGTGGTTCTTCACACCAAAATGTTGACTTTTTCGCCATAGTTGACCTTTTGGGCTTCTTTGAGAAAATGGCTCATTAATACCCCTTTATGTAAAGAAGCAAGCCCAATAATATTTTAGCATTCTTTCCATTTTTTCTTTTCAAGGAATTTTCCATTTCTCTTTCTAGGGAATTTTCCTTTCTTCTCTTTAAGCAATTTTCCTTTTTACTTTTTAAGTATTTTTCCTTTTTTCTTTAAGACTTAAGATCTTTGTTGATCTATTAATTGTACTAGAATTTCCACTTTTGATATATCATATTTTCCAACAATTTTCGATTCTCTTAAGCAATATCAAATTCTCTTTTACTCAAATCTTTAAGTTTATGCAATTGATTTTCGATTCTAAGTTTAAGTTCTTCTTCATGAATTATGAGTAAGTTAAATTAGGATTCTTGAGGAGAGGGTGAGATTAGAGGAAAACTTAGGGATTTCCAGATTTGATTCCCCCCCAACCCCCCCGTTTGGGGAATCGCTTGAACATGCTTAGGTTGAGATAACTTCTCCTAGCTCAAGAGATTGATTGTCTAGGGTGTTATTAGGCTTTGTAAGGTCCATACTTAACGCCTCTTGAACTTCTAATCGTTGGCGAGAGTCAATTCGGGTTGTTGTTCAGGAGAGGTCCCATTGCATGAGAATGAATGTGACTACTTTGTGATTCCTTGCTTAGAGGTCATCCAAATAGGTTGATAAACAAGTCTGGAACCCCTAGGAATAACTTAATCATTGATCCTTAACCTCGAGAACCCCTTTTCTCTATTGAATTTTCGGGAAACTTTAATATTCTGTTTTTAGCATAAAACTCTGTTTTACAATTACTCTGTTTTGCACTTTACTCTGTTTTGCTATTGCTCTGTTTTTACGTTCTGTTTTTGCACTTTGTTTTAACCATTTTATTCGCACCTAGATTAGATTGCTACTCACTAAAATCGAATCTGGCTTAGATTAGGATAAGTAGATTGCATCCCGATTGCTAGTTACGCACCCAGTGGACTGACACCATACTGTATTGCAATTGATTACATAACAATAGGTTATTTGAAAACACGCGAAAACCCTGTTACCATCTGTTGGGATTTCCGATCCTCCAACTTGAACCGGTAGATCTTCCAAAATGCCATGCAGAATGCTTATTGAGCTATCAGCTAAGACCAAATAGATCTTGCAGGTCTTATACTTATCAAACCCCAAACGCTTGGCAACTGAGAGTGGTATCAAGATGATCGATGCCCCTAAATCACATAAGCAATTCTTGAACGTGAGGGGACCTAAGGAGCATGGAATTGTGAACGTCCCTGGATCATCAAGCTTCTTAGGTATGAATTTCCTCTTTATAACAACACTGACCTCATGTGTTAGCACAACCATCCCTTCAACTTCTTGTGTTCTTTCTTTGACTACATCTTTCAAAAACTTCTGGTTAGGAGGCATTAGCATGAAGGCATCCAGTATTGGTAACTTCACCTCAATATCCCTCATCTGTTTTTCCAAGAGAGCCTTATACTTTTTCTGCAACATATTTCTTGAATATATGTGGGAAAGGAAGTTGGGGTTTGAAAGGGTGTGGAGCAAACGACTTTGGTTCTTTCTGTGCAAGTCACTTGGCTTTTTGGGTTCAGGAGGCGACGCTCGACCAAGTGATGGTCGAGCATCATGGTCGAGCGTTGGCTGATTGGGCAGTTTTGTGCTGATTTCTATCTGGTTTTCGACCAAGCTATCCTCCCCAACAAGAATGACACTGTCCTCAGCACAGATCAGTAACTCATGGCCACTACGGAGTGTAATGGCGTTGGCGTGATATTCGTTGGGGTTCTGAACAACTTTTCCAGGTAGTTGTCCAGTGGGTTTGACAGTAGCATTAAGAGTCTCAAACTTGCAGTAGAGGTCATTATGGGAAGCATCAATCTTAGTGTGTACTTCAGCAACTTCCTAGTTAATTCAGAGGGCTGTAGCTGTCTGGCCTTTGAGGATTTGCTGCAAAATGTCCATAACCTCAGGGGTTTGTTGGGGTTGAGTAGGGGTATGAGATTCATATCCAGGTGGTATGGTGGGCTCCGGTGATGATGATTTTGCTGATACTGCGGTTTGGGGACAAATGGTTTGGATTGAGGTTGGTTGTGCGGTTTTGGTAAATACACCTGATCTTGGGGATAAGCCACATTGGTGTTTCTGTATGAGAGGTTAGGGTTGAGTTTGTAGCTGTTGTATGGCCTATAACTGTTACCCTGATTATGCACAAAACTGACCTCCTCTACCTGATCTTCATCCTCAACAACCTGTTATGCCTCACTCACATGATGAACCTGTTTTTGATGAACTGAAAGCAACCTATCCAGCTTGTCTTGGAGAGAGAGAGGTTCCTTTTTACTAACCATGTCAGGATCAGCAATAACCCGAGAAGTCCGATCATAGTCTTCACTGTACTGCCCATCTGCTTGGGCTAAGTTCTCAACAAGTTCCCAACTATCATCCACATCCTTGTTTAGAAAGTTTCCATTGCTTGTTGTGTCCAACAACATGCGAATCTTGGGAAGAACACCCCTGTAAAGAGCACTAAGGAGTGACTCAGTACTGAACTCATGATGAGGGTATTGAGATTTGTACATCTTGAACCTTTCCCATGCCTCAGAGAATGTCTCAGCATTGGTATGCTTGAAACCAGAGATGGAATTTCGAAGCTTTGCGGTTCTGGAATTTGAGAAAAATTTGCCAAGAAAAGCATGTTTGCAAGCATCCCAAGATGTAATAGACCCTTGATGCAAGTGTTTTTCCCATAGGTGAACCTTGTCTCCAAGAGAGAAAGGAAACAACCTCAGCTTCAAAGCATCCTCACTAATCCCATTAATCTTGGTTAAACTGGTTAGTCTCTCAATTTCATCAAGATGATCCAGCGGATCCTCGGATGGCAAGCCATGGAATTTGATGTTCTGTACCATGGAGATCATACCACTCTTAATTTCAAAGTTGTTATTGGCAATGGCAGGTTGAACAATTCCATGGCGTTGAGTGTGAATATTGGGAGCATCGCCAGCTCCAATGTGTTGTGGGCGCCTAGGACGAGGTCCTGGCTCAATAGCTTGTGTCTGGTCTTCCGTCTCAACCTGATCTTGAAGCTCCTCGTTCAATCTATTCTGCTGCACCCGCAAATGTTCACGGGGTAACCGGTCTATGTTGTCCGAGTAAGGAATGAGATTTTCACTGCCCTTGGATATGGTATGCATGCAAATGGGATGGGTTAGCAAAAACGGACGCTCGACCAATAAGTGATCAAGCAATGTGGTCGAGTGTTCTGGGAACAGAGAAAATCACGGCGCTCGAGTTGTGATGGTCGAGCGTCGTGGTCGAGCGTTCGTGCAAAACAGCTAAAAGCCAGAAACAAGCTATAAAGAACGGAATTAACAGAACACACACTAGAACTTGGTTTCAGGAAAGTGATAACTCTAATTGTAGCCAGCTAGGACCCATTTGGCAACGACGCCAATTTGATAACAGTATTTTTACTATCAAATAAACATATTGTTATGTTCAATAAATGCAATACAATAAGGTGTCAATCCAAGTGGCCAGACAACTAGCAATCAGAATACAATCTACTCAACCTAATCTAAGCCAATCATGATTAAGGTAAGTATTTTGGTGCAAATTGAACTTGATATAAGTATAGCACTAAAACAGAGTATAAAAACAGAGTGCAAAAACAGAGCAAAACAAAGCAACGTGCAAAAACAGAGCATGCCCAAAACAGAGTTTTGACCCAAAAACAGAGCACAAACTGAATAGAAAATTAAGGAAGAAGATGAGTTATTGAGGTTAGCGATCAATGATCAAAGCATCCCTAGGGGTTCCAGACTTGTTTATCAACCTATTTAGATGAACTCTAGGCAAGGAATCACATCAATCACATTCATTCTCATGCAATGAGACTTCCCTTAAACCACAACCATACTTGATCCTCATCAACGATTGGTGGCTTAAGAGGCAGTAAAGACAGACCTAACAAAGCCTAATAACACCCTAGACAATCAATCTATTGAGCTAGGAAAGGTTATCTCAACTTAAGCTCTTTCAAACATTTACACAAACACCTTGTGGGTGGGAAACACCAAACAATCAGATTTCAATTGATCAAAGAGAAATAAGCATTAAGCACACTTAAACTGAAGAGATCTAAGCCAAATCAATCTTAAACAAGTCTGGAAATCCCTAGATCTACCATAATCTCACCATCTCCTCAAGAACCCTAATGGATCTACTCAAACTTCGTGATCAAGATCATGAATCCAGAAATATAAATCATTAACATAAAAAGATAGATCAGGAAGAGATGAACAACAATGATTAAAGACAGAAAATCAAATAACCAAAGGATCAACAAGGATCTAAGATTCAAAGAAGAGAAATTACAAGAGAAAAGTTGAAAAGTCTTTTTGATCAAGAGAAAGCTTAAAACGTGAGTCCTTTTGCTTAATTACATTAAGGGGGTATTTATACTCCTCTTTTACAAAAAATCCTAAAAAAAATCAACATTTTTGTGGGCGAAAAACCGCTCAACCAAGTGATGGTCGAGCGTGTCGGTCGAGTGTCTGTAAGATATTCCAAATCTTCTAGATCACATCCCGAACTTCAACTCTAGGCTGATTGATTCATCCACAAGTCTTCTTGTAGTCTAAAATCCTCCATAATAAGCTCTTGAAGTACCTAAAATCCACCCTTATGCAATGTATGCAATGCCCAATACCAAATACGCATAATAGACTTTAAAGGTCCTAAAACGATGATAATATTGCAAATGTGAATGCAAAATGTGCTAGATAATGCCCCTAAAATACGCTAAAATGCAGACACATCAATATTGTTGTGTGTCAGATGTTGGGTTCGAGGATGCCAATGGAGAGTTTGTGCTATGTCAATTAAGATAACATCATGCTTTTATATCAAAAATTTTGTGCATGAACACACTTGTTCTGTGACTGAGCGTTCATGTCGTGCAAGAGAAGCAACTCTTTATATCGTAGCTCGTCTATACATTGATTTTGTTGGTGGTGTTGGTCCATCGTTGATTCTCTGACTAAACATTATGGATTGAATGTGTATGTTTGCTCTTCCTTACGTAGGTTTATTGTCTACTTTGCTTGTTCAATCTAGGTTTCTAATATGGCATTTTCCTTGTTTAATGTAGGTTTATTATCTTATTTTTCCTATGTATTGTAGATTTATTATCTTATTTTCCCTATGTAATGTAGGTTTATTATCTTATTTTCCCTGTATATTGTAGGTTTATTTGTTTTGTTTATGCTATTTATAGTTGAAATACTTGAAAGCTCATCATACTCTAAAGGAAGCACAAGAATTGGTTAGGGGAACATCGGAGAGCAGTTATGAACAACTTCCTCCGTACTTATTTATGATAAGGCGAGCGAATGCCGGAGGTGTAATAAAGCTTGAAGTTGACGAGGATCACAAATTCAAGTTTCTGTTCATTGTGTTTGATGCAAGCATACAAGGATTTTCTTATATGAGGAAAGTTATTGTGGTTGATGAGAATTTTATGCAAGGAAAATATAAAAGTATTCTTTTAACCGCCACAATGCAAGATGGAAACTTCAACATTTTTCCAACAGTTTTCGGAGTTGTTGACACCGAGAATGATGAATCATGGGAATCATTTTTAGACAACTCAACCGTATTATTCCTAATGATGAAGAACTTGCTATTATTTCGGATACACATAGATCAATAGGCAATGCAATAAATCATGTATTTCCCCTTTCAACTTAGGGAATTTACACTTATCATTTGCGTATAAATATTTTATTAGTTCAAGGGGGAGAGTCTTTCAAAGTTTTTAAAAGGGTTGCTACATCGTATAGGCTTACGAAGTTCAATGAACTCTTTGCACAGATTCAAGAATTAAATCCTCCACTTCATGCTTATTTACAACGTGGTTATGTTCGGTTGTGGAGTCGTGCTCATTTTCTTGGTAGTAGAGACAACATCACCACGACGAATATAACATAATCTATAAATTATGCCTTATGTGAAGCAAGAACTTTTCCAATCATGCAACTCATTGATGCAATAAGATCGATGTTAACTAGGTGGTTTGCAAGTAGGAGGAAAAATGCTAGTATAATGACGACAACTCATACATCTGGCATTGAGAAAGAGTTAAAGGTAATCATTTGTAGGTTTATTTCTCTCCTTTGTAGGTCATTTTTTTCCTTGTAAGTTTATTTCTTTCATCGTAGGTTTATATCTTTTTCCGTAGGTTTAATTCTTTCATTGTAGGTTAGGTAGTATGAAAACTAATTGTTTTCTTAATATAGAGACGAGTTGAGGAAGCCAAACAATACAACGTCTAATAGATTGATGAAAATCAAGCACATGTTACAAACATTGGATCTTCACATGTAGTCAATCTAACCGAGAAAAGATGTTCTTGCAAAAGGTATGTCCTAGACAAAATCCACATGTGTCCATACCCTTGTTGCCGCGGAACATGCAAGTATCCCAATAGTGTCCCTTACTCATACGTACTTCCACACAAGCAATTTGTACACTGCCTACGCAAAACGTGTTAATCCAAGAGATGTTGCAACTCCTGTGCTAAACGAAGTGGTTAAGAAGGTTTGTAACCTTCCGGTTGTACGTAAACAAGCAGAGAGGCCAAAAAACACACAAATAAAGGGTGCACTAGAGGTTGAAATGGAGACAAAATGTTCAAGGAAAACCCACACTTGTACAAAGTGTAGTCATGGCGGCCATAATAGTAGAGTATGCCCATCATGATGATGTCTGACGAAATGTTTGTGTTTTTGAAGAATGGTATAACACGTTCTTTTAAACCTACAACATATAAATAACAAACCTACAATCTGTACGTCAAACCTACATCTTACTTATGACAAACCTACAATTTATTTATGAGAAACCTACAACAGAAATAAAATTTACAGTACACGATGACAAACCTACAATCTGTACGTCAAACATACAAACATATGTATGACAAACCTACATTAAAATCAAAACCTACATGCTATATAGGCCAAACGTACAACACCAATATTGTAAAGCTATAACTCATGAATAACAATTTTGATGGTAATAACATTGTTTCTTAATTTAAAGTCAACTACGAAGTATCATCACATTCCTAAACCATACTCAGGAAGGGCCAACATAATTATCAAAACATTGGTCCTTTGCAAATATAATATGCTGCAGATGGTGTTTGCAACACCAAAAATATTAGTGGCACAATGCCTATCATCAAAATTAGATTTAGCATCACTCTAACTATAACCCTAGTGGACCTGGCTGAGTGTCGGTGATGAGATGACCACCTCTTTCCTCCTCAAGCTGACCACATAGATTCAGAGCAGTTAAGGCAACTGCATGTTCACATGGAACCTCATCCAAGATCTCACCTGCATGCTTAAGGCAAATAAATGGCATGATATTGTCACAATCCCCTGTGTATCCTTGTTGTGGAACCTTTTTCATCCTATAGATTGGGTATGCTTTCGTACTCATACTCTTCTTTTCAGCCTCTGGTGCAAGATGTTTCAACAATAGGGGAATCAACCTTAAGGCTACAGAAAAAGGAACACAACCAGCCTTGGAGTAAACCAAGGAAATAATAAACCTACAAAATGGTAAAACCTATAAGACAATCTACCTTGCAAGATTCGTGTATTTTATGATCAGTGTTGAACTTGGGGTCAGAATCATATACTCTTATCCTTCTCTTTCGCAAACCTACCTCCAATGCGACCCAATGATTTTTCCCAACGTTATGTGCAATGTATCCACATCTTTCACATATTTCTTGTGGCTTGCATGTGGTTGAATAACACCATTGTGCAATTCAACAAACCCTTCTGGACACGTCAAAGTCCTTTCATTGCCTAAGAATCCATTATTGAATTGTTGACACCACTGAGTGGAAAACAACGGATCAATAAAGGTCAATCGAGTACTCTTGTATGGAGAAATTGGCTGGAGGGATCTCTTAGCAAACATCTCCATCATAGCTGACATATGCAGCTAGGAATATTAAAGTTAAAAAAAAAACTTTTCTGTAGACCTACGATGTTCCGCAATAAACCTACAACATTTCCTACAAACCTACAAAGTTCCACAATAAACCCACAACATTTCCTATAAACCTACAAAGTTCCATAATAAACTTACAACATTTTCTATAAACCTACAAAGTTCACAATAAACCTATAACATTTCCCATAACCCTACAAAAAACATATTACATAAATCTATGTACCTAAACGTAAAGAAGACTTAATATTTAACCACCCATAAGTAGGATTCCGTGAGACCACATTTCTTTATGAGTCATTAACTCCTGGAAGAATGCAATCCCACCTCCATGAGGCAAACCATGCTTGTGCATGTATTACAGTCAAAGAAATCAACAAATGACAAATAGGATATGGTAAGGTAAACAACTCCTCTACATGTCGTCTCTTGGTTAACAAGTAGCAAATAACAAATTAGTCAAGAGTTCTTACGTATCGGTTAACAAAGTTAACAAGCTCCTCTAGTGGTCGTCTCGCAAAACTTCCTAGTGGATCGTATATCTTTGCCTTTTTAGGTGTTCCTTCCATAAGGCCCTTGACAACAGAACATCCTTTATATGGGGAAATCTACCAGACATGAAGACCTACATAAGACATTTGAAAACCTACCCCACAAGAAAATGAAACCTACAAAGCTTTATACCTGAGATGCAGCTAGCTGTAATTGGCGATTTGGTCAGAAAACGAGTGCAAGTGCCATATCATTTTTGCTTGGTGTAGCCTCCTCACCCATGGTGGGTTCGATCCTCAACCAATCATCATCCACAATCATATTGATACAATCGACCGTCTTCAGAATTGGAATAAGAAGTTCATGTGTACCACATGATTGTTTTGTCATGCTTACACCTCCACCATCTTTAGTTAATGCAAGAGATTTAACAAGACATGACATATGACACTTTGGGTATGACGTTTCTTGAATAGCTGGCTTCCAAGACTAAAGAAAACAATTAATAAGTAAACCTATATTAAATCTAATTAAAAGATACAACATTAAAAACGAAAACCTACAGAAACAATGAACCAAAACCTACAATACAATGAAACAGTTAAAACAGAAACCTACAAAACAATGACACTGAAACCTACAATTTCATACATTTTTTGGAGTGCAGGGTATCTGAAAGAAAACTTACATAATTATTCAGCAAACCTACATAACTGAAGATGATTGAGTTTTTGTTACATGTAATGAAACAAACATAGAACAAATATATACAACATATAAACAATTGAATATCTCAGATAAGTCTCCTTAAATAGTTGTATACATACCAAAGCCTTGTTCTCTTCAAGGCTATGACGATTATTTTCCTTCTCTTCATCACCATGCTTTTCCTTCTCTTCATCATCATAAATTTTCACTTCAATACGATCACCACCAACTCGATGACCACAACATGAGTTTCTAGCTTCCACCACACCTTCAATTTCCTTATTTTTATCAACCTCAATTAACAGAAGGTGACTTTCAAGTCCACAAATTTTGGTTTCCATGCCAGAAGACCGATCACTCACATCTTTTATCAAATCGGTCATCTCACTGATCATCTCGGTTTTAATGACCTTATTATTGACGTTTTTCTTCTCAATCCCATCAATTTTTGCGGCCAAACATTCTAACATCTTCATGATGGTAGTCTTTGCACTCCCACTAATTCTAGTTTTCACCTTCTTTTTCTATTTCGGTAACATAATCTTTCAAGTTGATATTGAATTCAACATCTCCTTCTGTAATAATAACAAATGTTAGAACATAAAAGTTAATGAAAAAACCACCAGAAAAACTAACCTAAAAACACACACAAGAAAACCTACAAACCAGATGACAAAACCTTCCACATACGCAACAATCCTACCACATATGGAACAAAACCTACAACATACGCAACAAAACCTACATAGCACAAAATGATTTGAATCTGAAAATAAACTCACCTTCAGTTGCCACTCTGTTATGCAACTTCTTCTTCTCAGGTGAAAGCTTCCTTCGTTTCTTCTCAGATTTGTTCAACAGTTGATTTTCTCTTTGGTGTCTTCTTTGGTAAATCCCAAAAACTTTCATTCAAAGTGCCATCAAAGATGTCTTGGATCATGTTGTGTACTTGAGGATCCTCTATTTTGCTATCCTAAGCTGGATAGATTTCTTCCAGAGACTTATGCACCATGTTTTTAACAACGCATATCTGCAATAAATAACAAATGTAAGACAAACCTACAATCAATTACCTACAAATCAAAACTTACAAAGCCTTTGGTCAGCTTCAAGAAAGCTAAACCTACAAGCTTCCACATACCTTCTTGTCAGTTGTGTGTTGTTTATCCTCTTCAAAGAGATCTTCAAGAGTAGCTCGTACCCTGTCTGACTACCAACAAATGAGAGGAATTTATACTTCTTCTCTAAGGATAACAAACTTTTGAAAAGTTGGGATATACTCATACCCCCACATCAAAAGCACATGTGCATAACCATGTATTGTGTATGTCTTTCCACCAAAAGATGCAACTTTGATGGATAAAATCAGCTCTTGAAAGGAAACTCAAACCCAAGGATACCTTTCAAAAACCTTTGTATCAAGCACCCTCTTAGCAACTGCAGGGGGAATCCTACTGCCTCAGTGAAGACCATAAATGAAGATGTGCAGTATAAAAAGGAGACCAATTTGCCTCCTTTTCTCAATTGACCAAACCCTACAAAAATAGATAGATAACAAATCTAAGCCTACAATAAACGAAAAGAAAACCCACAAAAAAATTTATAAAATAACAAAATGTTTTCACAGAACAATAAACCTATATAAGGGAAACCAAAAACATTCTAAGCATAAATTATTAAGCAACTCATACAATTTAGGACCTTCTATAGGTTTTGTGCCAATTTCCCTCCAGAACTATGAGTGTGATGGTCAACATCTACATCTTCTCAGACCACTCCACAATTCATCACAATTCAGATGGGCAATCTCCTCAAATTTATAAAAAGAGAATCTGATTGGCCTACAACCTACCATGACCTAGATTTCATTCATCATACCAACATCTAGTTGATTCATCAACAAACAATCCACAGGTTTTGCTGCCCACATATACTTTATTGTTGCTAGTTTGAGAATTATTCCAACAATAAAATTCTGGAAGCTTACAAAATGATTAAAGTTTTTTTCCAAGGATGAATTCAATCCTGACTCAATTACTCTCAAAGGATAATCATTTTTTGCGCCATTTCTGTGAAACAAACACTAAAAATCAATAAAAACATTTCACATAACCTACAAAATATCTAACATAATATACCATACATGACCATCTTCTGAAATCTATAAACCTACATAACCCTGCAATCAAAACCTACATAACACATTCCATTAAAACCTGCAGAAACGTTCAATTAAAACCTCCAGAACCTGCAAAACTTACAACTTTCTCAAAGACAAAATTTCTTATAAACCTACAACTTCCAAACTAAACTACAGAACTTCACACATTCGATTTTTATACTACAAGTACACAAACTACATGTCTTAACAAACAGTATTTCGGGACAAACTTGATAACTTTACCAAATAAATATACACAACAATTCTAGGAAGCTAATGTACAAAATAATCCGTTGATAAAACCAAAGTTCACGGATTTCACTACTAATCAACAAAAATCAAGCAAAATTTCACATAATCTCAGATAATTAACCAAATCCAACACAAATCTCAAAGAAAACAACTTACTCAAGGAGAAAAACAAATCGAAAAAACAAACAGGAAGAAGAGGAGAAAAATCGCAGAAGTAGATGAAGAGAAGAAGAAGAGGTATGCGAAAAATGCAGAAAAGAGAAAAGAAACTAGGGTTTGCAGAGAAGAAGATAATGAAGAGGAAGAAGAGAAGAAAAAGAGGAACATAAAGAAGAGAAGAAGAAGCAAGATTTGCAGAGAAGAATGGAAGAAGATTTAAGAATAAGAAAGAGTAAATGTCGAAGAATAGAAGTCTTAAGAAAATTAGTTTGGTTTAAAAAAAATATGTTTTCGTAAAACATTCTTTTTTTTTTAAAGAATTGCTCAAATAGAGCAAAATTATAATGTAATTATTAAAATAGTTTTTGTCAAAAAAAAAGAAAGTGTCAAAGGGTGTAATTACGGTTACACCCTTGAAACAAAAAACTGATGTCTTCTTCTATTTTCTTTTTCTTCTCACGTTAGTTTCATACCCGAAAAAGAAAGAAACCTATAGTGTAAACCATCGTCATCTTACTCAACGTGTTCTTCTTCTCTTGATTTTCTTCTAAACCTATTTTCTTCTTCTTCTCTTGATTTTGTTTCTTCCTCATCTTACTCAACATGTTCTTCGCTGTATTTCATACTCGTTGTCTTCTTCTTCATCTTGTTTTTTGTACTCGTCGCCTTCATTGTCGGTAAGTTTCTTCTTCCTCTGCTCCTCTTCTGCTTTTTTTTCTTTTTCGTAAGGGCATTTGGGTTTAGGGTTGACATAGACATTGGGTTTCTCGATTTTGCGACATTTCGATTTTTCAATTTTGCGACATTTGGGTTTTTATTCTTCACTAACTTATTCTGTGTCTAGTAGATTTCTTCCCCAGTCTGAGTCATTGTGATATAGTTCGTAATTAGTTGTGAGGGTAAGGGTGAAGAAGCGATATGATACGTGTAGTACAGTTAGTATGACGTTGGGTAGAGTTAGGTCGTAGGGGGTATAGTTGGATTATAGTATAGTAGAGTTAACTTGTAGTGTAGTCGAGTTAGTCTGACGTGTGATAGAGTTATATTTAAGAGAGGTAGAGTTGGTTTGTAGTGTAATAGAGTTAGGTTGTAGTATGCGGTATAGTTGGATTCCGTGTGGTAGAGTTGGTATGTAGTGTAATAGAGTTAGGTTGTAGTGTGCGATAGAGTTGGTATGTAGTGTAATAGAGTTAGGTTGTAGTGTAGTCGAGTTAGTCTGACGTGTGATAGAGTTAGATTCCGTGTTGTAGAGTTGGTATGTAGTGTAATAGAGTTAGGTTGTAATGTAGTCGAGTTAGTCTCTCGTGTGATAGAGTTAGATTTAAGAGAGGTAGAGTTGGTTTGTAGTGTAATAGAGTTAGGTTGTAAGAATGTATTGTTGCGTTGTAGTTTGGTTGAGTTGGGTTTTATAATGCTTATCGTTTGTTTTCTTTCATCTTTAGATATGGCAGACAAGAAGTACCCGAAGAAATTTCTCACACACGGTGTACAGGTGATGAAGAATTGAAGCATCAACCATTTCTGCAATCTAAAATACATCAGTAATATGATAAAGGGTATTGGTGAGGATGCATACGTAGACATCAAAGAGAACTCTTGCGTAGGGGTTTTTCTGAAACTAGCAGATTCCGACTTCAACTTTACAGGTAGGCATATACAGTACATGTTGATGAATCAACTAGTGACTAAGAAGATGTATGAGATTTGGGTGCTGTTTGGAGCTCGTCCTACGAGGTTTTCTCTGCACGAGTTTGCTGAAATAACGCAGCTTATTTGCGGTAACTTCGAGAAGGCTTCTAATGGGGCAGATGAAGCGCACAGAGAACTTTGGGAAGATATTGGCTTAGGGGTTGGTGAAGGACCAAAATGGGTAAAGTTGAAAGAAATATTGGGGAGATGTAGAGGGTGGTCTTTCGAGAAGAGGAAGATGGTGGGCTTGCTAGTGGTTTTGAATGTAGGAGTTTTTGGTTGCCACACAAATAGTAGGCTCCCTTTTAGTGCTGCGAAGTTGGTTGCAGATATTGAGATGTTCGAGAGGCATCCATGGGGAAGAGTGGCGTTTCTAGAACTGATAAAATCGATCAAACTGGCAGGATGCAAAACGGGCAGTAATTACACAATACACGGGTTTGTGCACGCACTTCTGATATGGGCATTTGAGTCAATCCCCATAGTCGCAGAAATATTTGGGGAACAAAGAGCAGGTGACGTCCCCATTCTACGATGGAGACCCATCAAAAAACAAACCATTGACCTCGAGGATTTGGTGAAGTTGGAGCTAGCAAATAATAATGGAAAGGTAAATTCCTTTTGTAGTACAGTTCATTTACTCCACTATACATACATGGTAGAGTTCAATTTCAAGTAATGTCGAGTTGATTTCAAGTATAGTAGAGTTCAATTTTGTAAGTATAGTAGAGTTCATTTACGTGTAGTAGAGTTATCCGTAGAGTAATATGTAGAGTGGTAGAGTTCAATAATAAATTGCATCTTCTCGTCTACCAGGTATGTCTTAAGCAGCTGACTACACAGCCTCTGGAGATAATGTCTCTATGGCCAAACGATATTGCGGACCACAAAGTTGACACCATGCTTGGAGACATACTTGCCTCCAGGCTAGATGAATCCGCTTGGGACAAAAGTAATAAGAGGAAGGCGGATGCTTATGTTGAGGAGAGGACGAGCAAGCGTAGTGCTAGTTCAAAAGTTCAGGTAGAGAAAGTGAAAGAGAAACAACACGAATAAAGAAGAGAAAAAAACACAATGCAGTAGAGAAAAAACACAATAATGTAGAGAAAGAACACAATAAATTATAGAAAAAACACAAAAAAGAAGTGAAAAAACACAAGAAAGAAGAGAAGAAGAGAATCCAGATTAGGATGGATGACTCCACCACCATGCAGGATGTAGTGAGAGTCGTTAAAAAGAAGAAGCGGAAGGCAGAGGAGTCTAGTGTGTTGCTTGACACTCTTAGAGGTCTGACCAGAGCCTTCGAAGGGATGAGACACGATCAGAACGTGTTTGCTGAACGTATATATCGTCTTGAGGAGAGTAGGCTCGATACCAGGGCAGAGACCACAATGCTTACTGAGCGCGTGAATAGGCTTGAGCGTAACACCTCAGACAATACAGCCATGATTGAGAGGATTCTTAGGCTAGAAGAGAGCAGACCGCAACCCCCAGTTTATAGCTTGGCAGATGAGGGTGGAGATCAGACAAGTGCACGACATCAAACTCCTGAAGATGTTAATCGCGAAGGGAGCCTACATCCTGAAGATGTAGGTCGCGAAGATGACGTAAAAGGCGATACAACCCGTACTCTCGACTCCCCTAATAATAAGGAACTTAATTCGGTACATAGGGTTCTATTTTGAATGAGACTTACTTTGATTGATTATGTACCAACAAACAACAAACAACAAACATTGCATACATCTTTGTACGAACATACACAGAAAACAGACAATTATATGGTTTGGTCGAGTTATATTTAACTCTACAAAACAATTATTATGTTCAAAATAGCTTTTCCAAACCAGTAAAACGAACTCTACCACAATTACCAACTCTACCATATGTGAATCTAACATATTGAGTTGCTCTTCGCAGACACCTCCTTGGAAACAGCCTACCCTTGTGGACTCAGATTCGGGGAAAACACCAAGTGTAGGTTCAGGTATTAAACCAACAAATGTGGATGCTCATCTCGATGACACACAAGTGTCCCCAGCCAGCACTAAACATACCATCCCACCGGACCAGGTAATCCCGTTAAAAATAAATCTTACTGGTAAAGTTGATAGTTCTGTTAAATAGAGTTGACATTTTCATATTTTTTTTAGAATAAATGGGTTATCCAGAGTCAGGAGACATCTGACCCTTTGAGCCCGTTATCAAGAGTTGTTAGGAATCTAGAAGACCCGTCAAAAGAAGAAGTACCTTACGATGTGGAAAAATTTAAGCCAGGGATGCCACAAGTTGGCGTCATAAACCTGGTGGATACTCCTGAAAAGGGTAAACAAACACGGGAGGAGTTAATCTTTATGGAAGACGTGTTACCCAAAGAGACTCGGGCACGAGTCCTCGCTAAGAACCAGGTACTGTTCATATTCAACTGTAGTAGAGTTATATCACCTGTTTTGTCGAGTTAGTCCTCTGTATGGTAGAGTTATTCCTCTGTATGGTAGAGTTAGATCATCTGTTTGGTCGAGTTGGATCACATGTGTGGTAGAGTTAGTCCTCTGTTTGGTAGAGTTAGTCCTCTGTTAGGTAGAGTTAGTCCTCTGTATGGTAGAGTTAGATCATCTGTTTGGTCGAGTTGGATCAAATGTATGGTAGAGTTGGATCACATGTATGGTAGAGTTAGTCCTATGTTTGGTAGAGTTAGTCCTCTGTATGGTAGAGTTAGTCCTCTGTTAGGTAGAGTTAGATCATCTGCTTGGTCGAGTTGGATCACATGTATGGTAGAGTTAATCATTTGTTTAGTATAGCTAATCATCTTTTTGGTCCCTTCTTTTGACAGGTATCCCCTTTCCAAGGCTGTTCCATTGTCAAGCGGATTCATAAGAATGTTATTTATTCTCGGAGTGTCTATGATCCTTTTGGTCTGATTTCAAAATTTAAAGTACTCCAGTTACGTGAGTATGTGAAGCATCAATTGGAACTCACTGGCGATGGGAAACACTGTCCGAATGCGGATTTCTTCCTCCGCTTGATATGCCCAAAAGAGAAGTGGTCTGTCCCCTCGATATGGCTGGCTTCACGATTGCGTAAGTTAAAGTGTCGTATGATGTAATTTTTGTTTAGTAGAGTTAGATTAGAGCACTAATACAGTAAAGTTTTACAGCATATTGGCTGCGGGATGAATCTCCTTCGGCAAAGATCCTTGCAAACTCCAAGTCCATACAGGAGTAATCGGCTAGCTTTCATGGACCCACTGTTTTGTGGTTTTTGGTGCTACACGTACGGAAGGGATTACTTGGGAAAGGAGGATACTTTTGTGTGGATTGGTGGGTTTAAAGATGTATTCGACGGCACTGCACCCACATTCAGTGCCACTAGGAAGCAGTGGATGAGAGACGTGGACACCATCTACATCCCTCATAATTTCCAAAACTACCACTAGGTGGCCCTCAAAGTTAATCTCAACGAAAGAAAGATTCGCCTTTTCGATCCCGACCCATCTTGCACTTCCCCTAGTGCAATGGTAGAGTCATGCATGTAAGTTACTCAAATTCAGTATAGTCGAGTTAGTCCTCTATTTGGTCGAGTTGGTCCTCTGTTTGGTCGAGTTGGAAAACCTGAATGATAGAGTTAGTCCTCGGTTAGGTCGAGTTGGAAAACCTGTATGGTAGAGTTAGTCCTCGGCAAGGTCGAGTTGGAAAATCTGTATGGTAGAGTTAGTCCTCGGCAAGGTCGAGTTGGAAAACCTGCATGGTAGAGTTAGTCCTCTGTTAGGTGGAGTTAGTCCTCTGTTTGGTCGAGTTGGTCCTCTGTTTGGTCGAGTTAGTCCTCTGTTAGGTGGAGTTACTCCTCTGTATGGTCGAGTTGGAAAACCTGTATGGTAGAGTTAGTCTGCGCGTTGGTAGAGTTATTCTGAGTTACATTTACATTTGTAATAGAGTTCATTCTCATGGTTCTCATTTTTTTAGACCATATGCCGTGATGATTCCGAAGATGATCAAGGAGTTTTCACCCAAGGAAATGCAACCGCATATTAGCGCGGCAGAATATAAGATTGTGCGTGTGAATAAGGGCGTACCACGTAATAAACGGTCTGGCGACTGTGGCGTATGGGTTGTGAAGATGATCGAGTGTCTGGCCATCGGATGCAACTTCGAAGGTCTTTTCGACGAGTACGTCGACTTCTCTCGGCTGAAATACGCCATTGACTTCAAAGACGAACTTCCCATAGAAGAGGAAATTTCTTTTAGTGATCTAGAATATGCACGCGAGTGTGATAAGAACATGTTAATGAGAGCCACCAAAGATCTCCAGCTTGATTGGTAATTTTGTTTAGTCGGTGTATAGTCGTACACTCGTGTACATTGTATAGTTCTAACTCTATTTGTTGGTTATTGACAAGTAATTAGTGATCTATACGTGATCTAACTAAGAACTAACTACACCCACGTTCCGTGCCACTAAGTGGATGACAGACATGATCTACGTATTAACTACATTTGAACAGTTTACAACTTCTACTAGACGTGGAAGTTAAATCAAGTTTATTGTACACGGTCTCCGAGATGTTATCATAATAACGATTAGACTCTAAAAGGAAGGGAAACTGAAGAGTCAAATCGTTATAAATAACCTTCCAATCGTTACTAACTTCTTCTAAACTATCCATCTTCTCCTTTACGAAAACATTCCATCTTCACCTTTCAATCTTTCAAAAGCTTTCAAAAACATTTCAAGAACAAAGATGGAATCACCACAAAAAAGCAACGTTGTCTGCAAGGCACATATCATGGACTTACCAAACAGTGCTTTGACGAACATCATAGCTCGATGTGGAGCAGAAGGACTTGATGAGATTTACAGCATCAGGCGCGTTTCGAAGGAATTTAAAGAGCTTTGCGATGAGGATGAGGTTCTAAGGAACATAGATATACGTTATGTTCCATTCTATGGCCCTCAGAGAAGTAAGTCTCTTCTTAACAATTTTCTCACTAGACTATGTAGACCGATGTGGTATGGCAGAGTTCTTTGTCAATGGGAATCGTGATGGTGGGTTAGAGCTGCTGCAAAGAGCATCCAATGGTGACTCTGAAGAAGCCACACTGCTGTATGGATTTGTGCTAGTCTGTTTAGGAACAGACAGAAGACAGGAGGGGTATGAAGTCCTAAGACGTCTACTGCAGGACACAGTTGTAGAACATTGGAATACGTAGACCACCTTCAGAACAGGATCTTTCGTTACCCATCATCGCTCAGTTGGCGAGGAGAGCAACAAATACTACTTCTCAAAAAAACATATGGGCGAGAAGGATGTTCATGCAATGGAGAATTCCTGGAGATTCTCCACTTCTTTCAAGGATTCGATGCCGAAGACGTTGATCAACCAATGTCCGAAGCTTGTGAAGTATGCACTTGGTTCTTCCAATTCAGAAAGATCTTTCCTCACCATTAGTTGTTGAATGTAATTTCCTTTTCGTTGTTGTACTCGTTTTTGTTTTCGTTATTGTACTATTTTCGTTTCGTTTATGTTCTCGTTTCGATTTCTTTCGTTTATGTACTCGTTTCGTCTTGCATATTTAATGTTATTTCCCTTTCAACCATTAGCGTATTGTTAACTCGACCAAACAGAGGAATAACTCGACCACACAGAGGACTAACTCGACCAACATAGGACTAACTCTACCATACAGAGGACTAACTCTACCATACAGGTTATCCAACTCGACCAAACAGATGATCTAACTCTACCAAACAGATGATCCAACTCGACCAACAGATGATCTAACTCTACCATATAGAGGACTAACTCTACCATACAGATGATCTAACTCTACCAAACAGATGATCCAGCTCGACCAACAGAGGACTAACTCTACCATACAGAGGAAACTCTACCATACAGGTTATCCAACTCGACCGACCAGAGGACTAACTCTACCATACAGTTGATCTAACTCTACCATATAGGTGATCCAACTCGACCAAACGCAGTGTTAACTCTTCTATTCAAGAATGAATGCTTTGACTACATGTCCGAACATTGTGACCAAGTTTCTTACATTTAGAACAAGTTGAAACTTTTCTTGGACGTTTTTCAGGCTGAGAAGACTCGAACCAGCTCTTTATCCGCGATTTCTTTAGCCTCCCTGGTTGTTGACGTACGTGTGGTGGATTACACAGCTTACGACTCACTTCCAACGGAACGGGAAGTGCAGCATCTCTTGGAAAGATACTACCAGAGTATGCGTTGTACATGTAGGTCGTGTGATAGTATGGATGTGTAAGTTCGATCGTCGGCCTTCTACAAGCCTCAGCAACGGCAATGGCATGGACACAAGGAATTTTTTCGACATCATACCTCTTGCAAGAACACGTCTTCTCAGTCAAGTTGACTAAATGAGAAGTTTCGGATCGCGTAACAACAGCCTGGTGTTCGTCAATGTCCTGCACGTTGTACTGTCTGGCTTCATCGACCCTTGTCTATCATTTATAACAATAATTTTAACTCTACTAAAGGGATTGTTAACTCTACTATGAAGGGACTAACTCTACTATGTGCAATGGTAACTCTACCTTTAGGAGCTTTTCAGTAGATGCTGTTAGAACAGTTGCGTCAGAGTGGCCTTCGTCTTCCGCTTCGCGAACCAACGTGTTAACATCGACCTTATTGCATCTATAAGCTGGACAATGGGAAAAGTTCTTGCCTATGATAATGCATGGTTTATTGATTCTGCAATGTTCGACGTAGTGAAATTGTATCTGTTTTCGGGAAAGTACACTCGACTCCACAAACGCACGTCAGCTTTTATCAAGTAGACATGAAGCTTTGGATTTAACGCCTGGATCTGAGCAAGTATAGCGTTTAATTCATCGACCCTAAAAGCGGTGGCAGCTTTCTTGAACAACTTAAAGGGCTCGCCACCTCTAAATTTTGATAAAATGTTCTTGCGTAGGTGGTAGGTGCAAATACCCCGAGAAGAAAGTGGGTACACAATCTTTATGGCTTTAGCAATGGATTTATGTCTATCTGATATGATGGCAAGTTCTCTGTCATCAGAGATCACACGGTTTAGCTGTCTAAAAAACCATTCCTAAGATTCGTCATTCTCGGTATCAACCACACCAAAAGCCATAGGAAATATGTTGAAGTTACCATCTTGCATGGTAGCGGTTAATAGAGTATCTTTATACTTCCCTAGAAAAAATGTACCATCGACAACAACAACCTTCCTCATATAGGGAAAACCTCTAATACTTGCATCGAAAGCGATGAAAAAAAACTTAAACCTGTCTTACCCGTCAACTTCGAGCTTTATTATAGTTCCAGGATTCGCTCTTCTAATAGCAAACAAGTACGACGGAAGTTCCTCATAACTACTTTCCGAACTTCCGGTAACTAGGGCTCGTGCTTGGCTTAGAGTACGGTGTGCTTTCCAGTACTTCATCTGCATACACGTCAGACTTAAATGTCAAACTAACTCTACCATACGTCACAATAACTCTACTACACTACAATCTAACTCTACTACACACTACACCCTAACTCTATTACACATAATCCAACTCTACCACACTGTCAGTCCAACTCTACTAATACGTCAGCACTGCAATCTAACTCTACTACACTGCAAGCCAACTATACCAAACCACAGACTAACTCAGCACTGCAATTTAACTCTACTACGAAGATTAACTCTACCATGGCGTAAAATTACGTTTGTACCTTTAGACCGAATCGCTTGCTCATTGAATCAGCAACGTGTTGAGGAAGAACAGATGGCCCAATTCCACCTACGAATTCCAAGTATAACCTTCCTAAGACTTCCGTTGACGCTTGTCGTGCACGACCTGATCTCTCCGTAATAGAAAAACTATGTTCTCCCATATACTTCCGGACAAAAAAACATCCACCGTCGTCGACAGGTGAAGCTCGCACTCTCCACTGACAGTTTGGTACCCAACATTTCACATCCAACATTGTCTTCGATGAAGCAACAACATCGAAGTCAAACCTCTGTAAGACAGAAAGTATTTTCAGCCTGGTCATGAGTTCTTTTTTGATGAGTATCGTTGCCCAACAACCAATGCGAGTGCTGACATCTCTATATCCAAATACTCAGCATTCAAATCCAACCTCGTTGCTTGCTCCGACATGTTTTTCTTCTTTTCTTCCTTCGATTTTCTACGAACACTGATATAATCTTCATCATCCGAGCTTGCGACATCCATATCATCGCAACAGTCGAATCTGAATTCCTCATCCTCGTCCTCATCATGTTCACCTTCATGTTTCATATTTTCTGGTATACGCTCATTGTTTGGTACACCTCTACTAAACACCGGATCAACTCTACTACACCGAACATACGAGGCATCATTCTCTGACTTACATTGGAATTGGAATTTCTCGTCAACGTTTCTCCAACTACACTGACCTTTTTCAGGGTAACTCACTGAAACACGAGATCTCGTGGTAATTTCGACACATAGACTCATTGCTTCTTTACGAAATTGTGAAACAAACACTTGCAATTGTCTATCGTTACTCATAATTACAGGGGGAGTATCTTCTGGTAGTGACTGAATGACAACATTTGCCATGTAGCTTAGTTTTATCTCATGACAATGTGCATCCAAACCAAAATCGGCATAGACCATCTCCAGAAATTCATCGAGCCTTAAATCTTTGACAATGCCTATGATCTGACACCCGTACGACTGGTCCACCGAAAATATCCATCGATTTTCATTAAAACTCCATATCCCACAAAACAAAATGATTTGATCCATAGATCCAAACATAAACAGAAAAAGCAAAGGAGCAACGAAGAAGTAAAGGAGCTTCAAGAAAGCTACAATGGCGTCACTTATGGAGGAATCAGTTGGATGCGCGGCAGATGAGATAATAACTGAGGGGTAAATACGTAATTTAAGCTCTACTACGAAAGTAGGCTAGGTTTCCATAACTAACTCTACCATACCGCACTATGTCCGTGTAGAAGAGTTGATTAGAGCACAAACAACAACTCTATTATGCTGGAAATCTAACTCTACCAAGCACACTTCACCTCTATCACGCTGGAAATCTAACTCTACTGCACACGAAATTTCATTAATGTCAACTCTACTAAGCATACTTTAACTCTACTGCTCTGGAACTCTAACTCTACCATACTGCACTTTGTCCATGTGATAGAGTTGATTAGAGCACAAACAACAACTCTATTATGTTGGAAATCTAACTCTACCAAGCACACTTCACCTCTATCACGCTGGAAATCTAACTCTACTACACACGAAATTTCATTAATGTCAACTCTACTAAGCATACTTTAACTCTACTGTGCTGGAACTCTAACTCTACCATACTGCACTTTTTCCATGTGATAGAGTTGATCGCTTACGTGGCATATTTCATTAATGGCATTTTCGTAATAACGTTTTTTTCCTCATTTAAAAAGGGAAAAATGGTATATAATAAATTAAAAAAACTATTCTAGTAATTTACAAACATTTGCTCTATTTCAATAATTAACACTTAATTTTGCTCTAATCTAGCAAATCACCCTTCTTTTTTTCCAGATTTTTTTTACCAAAACAGTTTTCTTTTCTTTTTATATTTACTAGAGGATTGACCAGCTTATGTCCGGTTTTTGGTTTAGAAAAATTTATGTGTAGTTTATTTGTTTGGCAACTTGTCAAATTTTGTGATTTGTATTGTATTTCTGGAATGAAAGGTATGTGAATTAGAAAGGGATAATTTTATTATTATTTGGAATGGTAAAATTAAAGATATGTTGCCCTACATATTGGACAATTTTTATTTGCGTTAAGCCAACTAATTATGCAATAATAGTGGTAGATGTGGTTGCAGGCTAGATTATTAATGACATCTCGTCCTTTGAATGTTTGAAGGCAAATAGTGCAATTTTTTTCAGTTATGAGTTATCGTTATGAAGCACACTTCAATCAGGATTCTAGTCTGGTTTTATTTATTATTTAAAGATCAAAAGTACATGTGTAAAATTATTTGAAGACCATACTTATAATATTATCTCAAGAACAATTTAAGAACATATCTTTTATGAAGTAGTATTTATTTATAAAATTATGTCACTGAAATATCCAAATTGCATAAGATGTTATTCTTTTCGAATAATTAGATCGATAAGATACAATAACCTCAAATCCTTTTATAGTTTGTATAAATTAAGAGAAAGGGAACAAATTCTAGATATCAGAATTATTAGTTGGGTTAACTAAACGGAAAAATGACATGTATATAAGATATTCAACCGAGTTATTTTGTATAGTATAAAAAATAAAAATAAAAAGTAACTATGGACATTCAAAAATGGTGAATATGTATAGTTTCAATAGAATATTAAAAAACTTCATCACTGTAAATCAACCGATGTGTAATGTGGACATTCAAAGGTCTTTCGAATTCGAATAACGAAATTAAGTTACATATTATATAGTATTTTTTCCATAAATAGATTTAAAATGTAAAAAAAAATCCTTTATTTTCAAAGATTTGTTTTAACAAAATCGAAATGGATTTAGTTAATAAAAAGAGATGAAGAATTGGACGAAGAAGAAGGTTTGGTTTCAGGTAATTAGAGGGTTTTGATTTATGAATGACAAAATCTAGATATATAATAAACGGTTTAATATTAATATTTTTCCCAAATATATAATAACTAAATTATGGAAGTTTGGTTATCACTTGTATGGAAGGTGTAGGTGTGTCTTTGAGGTGCAAGGGCATTGAATATACCTCGATGAATGCGTTTATAATTTCAGAAGCTTTCCATCCTGCAAAGTTTGTCCCTTCACGATCAAAAATCACAAATGTTGCTGTGTCTTTGTTGTGGTCACGGATCCTTAGTTCAAAGCGGTACCTACATATCCATTTGGATACAATTATTTGTTTTTTAGTTTGTGTTTGTGTTGGACATGTCCTTTTCAAATGAAAGCATAGTGTGCAAACCTGATGAGGCCGTCATTGTTGTATTTTAGACACGTGTTGCAGTAGAATGAGGAGCCGGATTTTCCCAAATTTGTGTTACAGCTATTGCACGAGATGTAGTACCAAGCATATTGTTCGTCGATGGCATCTATTGTAGCGAGACAGATAAAGCTTGCCGTCTTGTTTGTTTGTCACTCGAAAGTAATTAATAATCTCAATGACTGCGTTACAGAGTTTAGAACTTGTAGGGTTATCAGTTTTGAAAAGGGACTTACCTATGGAGTTTCACTTTGCAGATACTGTTGTAATTCTTTGATTGTCACAGTTTCCAGTTTTGTGATGGAGCATGATGCGCTTGAAACAGTCGGAGGTTTTTTGTCACTTTGAGATAAGGTGAAATGTGTTTTTGTTATTATGTTAGTGTCGATTTGGATATCATTGGGAAATGATGGTAATCATGCAATAGCATCAGAGAATATACCTTTTGAAAAAACCTTTGGTGTCATCAACGTCATTGTCAAAAAAGAGGCGGGTAGCTGATGTCGAGCTTAGGGTTACAATACCTGTAGGAAAATTATGTGTGTAGTGGTATCGTATATAAGTTGTAGTTGTATTTAGGATTAGTGAACAGGGAATTGAATATACCTCCTATAGATTTTGGGTTCACAGTAGTGATGAGAATCACTTTTGGCTTGATGTGTGCGTTATTCCATCGGGTCCTACACTTTTCGGCAATGTTTCCCATAAGCTAACACAGATTGTGTCACCACTTTATATTTAATGTTAGGTAACTATCTTAGGAGGGAGACGTATTAAGCGTAAAGCTTGCGAGGGCTTACTCTTGATGTTGGAGGTGTAGAAACACTTTATCACTTGATTTTGTGTCATGTACTTGAGGTGTCATTTCTTTAGTGGATGTCAAGTGGAGCTTGTCACCTAAAATTACGCGGAGCTCACGTATGACATCTAAAAGACGTAAAAATAAGTTCGTGTGGCGGGATGTTTATGTGCTAAGTATTGTAAATGTGTAAGTATTGGTTTAGCGAAGAGGTCAATGTTGGTGTCAGCAATTGCAGAAAACTCTTGGAAAGTCTTTAGCCTAAACTTATCTTCTTCAATTATGTGATCTCCGAGTGGTGCCGGGAGGAATGTTGTTTTGTCAGTGAAACAGATGGAGTGTTTGAAGTCGGAGACGCGGTAGTACTTCTTGTTGGGATTGACCAAGAAGTTTTTCAATTTGTATATTGTGGTCGCCATCAATTCTTTTTGAAACCAAATTGCCCGGTTTGCCGAAATAAAACCTTGAACTGCATTTCCCTGCAGTCATATTGATACAAAAAATCAGTGTTGTATATTTAGAAGAAATAAATTTCAATGTACCTTGGAGTCAAGGAGGAGGAATTGAATGCCTTTAATATTCTTCTTGTACATATTAAAAAGCTTAGAAAAATTATAAGTAACAAAAAAATTTTAAAACAAAATGGGCTTGAAAAAGGAAAAGCACATCAAAAAGAGACCAAGACATACAAAATCGAAGACCTAAAATTCTGCAATTGTAGATTCGAGATAGTTGTGAGCATTGGTCATATATTCATATTCTTTTGTTTCTTTTAAATTCTATATGTTTGTGATTTTGATTCATAAATCATACTATCGTTTTCTATTTTCACATGAACCATAAGAGTTTGAGACAAATGAGAATATAAGAAATCACTAAAGATTAAACGAATTAGACAAATACTTGCAGTAGGGAACGTTAGAATTTTGGAAGAGAAACTTTTGTGATTAATTTCAGTAACATTTATCACTTCTAAATATATTGTGGATCAATGCCCATTTAGTTTCCATTGATTTTTTAATAAAACTAACGCTTAAACATAGAGTGTGGGATGTTTAAAAGGTGAGTCACTAAGTGAGTTCTTTAAGAATTGTTTTAGAAAATTTATGCTAACATGACATCATTAGAAGAGATTAAAAAATCTGATGTGGATGGCTTAAGAGGTCTCAAAACCTTCCTTTTATTAGTATATAGATTCACTAAGAAAAAAATTAAAACAACGGTAAACATGTAGTTAAATGATCACACAAAATTTCTTAAGACTTTTCCCTACCCTCCTCTATATAAAGGATCACAAAAACTAGTGTAATAATTATATGATTTTATTAGACTATTTGTGTAATTCTTTCTTCTTAAAATCAGAAACTTGTATTCCCAAATAAATTGTTTTTTTTCTTTAATAAAATCTAACTTAAACAAGCGGTGCTTAAATTAAAGTAATCACAACTTGTTGGAGATAAACTTAAAGTGTAACTTAGTAAGCAAGTAATCACAAAGATAGGATTACTTATTTATTGAGGTGATATCTAAATACTATAGTTTCCTATTATGATTATGATAAGTTGAATCCTATAAATAGAGATATAAATAGAGATGTTGAGATGCAACATGCTATTAGGAAATATTATTGTGTTGAGAGTTTTGGTTTTTTGAGAAGATTTTCCAAATCTAATAAAAGAGAGCAATTCTTTTATATTTGTTAAAGTGTTTGATTCTATATTTAGTATCAGAGCAAATCGAATCCAAATAGGTCCAAGTTGAGAAAGGTTTTCAAAGAAGGACGAGCTAGTTGAACAGAGAAATACCATCGAGAGATAAGCAAGAAATTGATTTGAGAAGAGTCATATCATGGGAGAAAACCGAAGGAAGGAGCGGCTTTCTCGTCATCTATACAATGCCCGATGTTGTCCACCACGAACTATATGGTATGGTCTATACGTATGAAAGTACTATTTGAAGTTCATAAAGTATGGGATACAATTAAAACAAGAGAGAAAAATAGCATGGCAAAAGCTCTACTGTTTCAATCGATCCTGGAAACGCTAATCCTTCAAGTTGGAGATCTAGAAATTCCAAAAGAGATTTGGGAAGCTATCAAATCTCGACATGTTAGACCTGAAAGAGTTAAGGAAGCAGAACTACAAGCTCTTATGGCCGAGTTTGAGAGAATTAAGATGAAGGAGACCGACATAATTGATGATTTTGTCGGAAAAATCTCTGAAATTACTTCAAAAGCGGCTGCGCTTGGAGAAACGATTACAGAAACAAAAATAGTAAATAAATTCCTTAATAGCTTACCAAGAAGGAAGTACATCACGATAATTTCTGCTCTTGAACAAGTTCTTGATCTAAAGAAAACGGGTTTTGAGGATATTGTTTGAAGGTCAAAAGCATAGGAAGAACGAATTAACGAAGAAGAGAAACAATTGGATCATGATGAAGAAAAGCTTATGTATGCGAATATGAACTATCAAGAGGAAGGTAGACGAGGTAATGGAAGAGGATAAGGTGACCGAGGAAGAGAAAGAGGAAGAGTAAGAGAAGGTGACCCGGCGCTTTGACCTCATCCACGCAATGTGCTGTATCCTCATCAAATATCAGGTTGATCCAGTGACATTAATTGATTCTTCAATCTTTTGTTTAATTCAAATGAATTAACAAAAATAAGAGAAGAAATTAACTTTGAGGATCAGAGATAAAAGAAAAGAAGCAGACTGAACCTGACATATTAGCGCTTAAACTAAACAAAGACTAACTAGCTACCTTCTTTCCCACTAACTTATATATAAAATAATTAGTATCATTTATATAAGGAAGAAAGAGCATCACTGATATTTGCCCATTAATCATCATCCAGTTCTCAACAAAAGAGCAACCACCCAAATATCAACTTTCGAATTCCGTCTGCCTCTAATAACTTCAAGTGCCATGAAGCTATTAAAAGGACACGATCATGACGTAGGTCGCTATGGAGGTATCTGAGAATGCTATGCTTGTGACGATCTACCGTATACCAGTAGCCTCAACTGCGATGACTGCGACTTCACGATTCACGACAAATGTAACTTTGTTTTCAGTACATTAGAGACATTTGAGCACCGTTCTCATGTTGGACATTGCCTCAAGCTTCTCACAACAGAAGCTCCTGATCACACTGATCCTAAATGTCACATATGTGGTAAAAACACTAAGCGTCTCCTTTATCATTGTTCCATTTGTAATCTCAATATGGACATTGATTGTATGGTTGATGACATGTGTGCTAGAGCTAATCTAAACATGCCTTGGCACCATCATCCTCTACTTAAGCTTGAATTCGATTATCAGATGGGATGCAAAGTTTGTGGTCATTCAGATGGATATGGCTACTTTTGTCCTCTTTGTAGGATGATGGTTCATGATAACTGCATCTCTGTATTTGAAAAGTATGAGAACACTCACCCTTTACATTACAGACATTCTCTTAAGCTTCTCACGCAAGGAGCTCCTGATTACACAAAGCCAGAATGTCATGTTTGTGGAAGACATACTGATCAAGACTTTCTATATCATTGTGATATTTTCAAGTTCAACTTGGATATGGTTTGTGTGATTAAAGACAACATTTGGCATACACGCAGACCAGTTTTGCTTTCAAATACGAATTTGAAGGTGTATGAACATAAACTCATGACACTCGTCCCAAGATTGATGTCATTCATTTTATTGATCAAATAAATAAAGAGGAAATAAAGGATAACGTGTGAGCCAAGAAATCATGAAGGACGAGACATCGGGGCGCAAGTTCCCACAAAAAGCTCGGTATTGGGCGAAGGGCATCACGGACGTGAGGCACTCCGCATGGACCGAGAGAACTCGGAATGTTGTACGAGAAGAGGTCTGAGAGAATCAGTGAGGGCACGGGAGCCCCGACCCTTGACATGGTAAGGGCAGATTCTCCCCGAAAGAACCGAACATGTTTGTCTCTCGGGACTCGAGGTACAAAAGCGACTCTTGAGGCTTGTGGTGACGAGGAACCTCTTCTTTGACCAATGTGTGCCATTGGTGAAGTCATGGAACCATTGGAGGAAGAGAAGCTTTGAGTAGGACCATTGGGTCACTCTCACCCCGGGACCACTTTACCCGGGGACTGATGTTCCTCATATTTTGTCTGTTTTGAGCTCATTATTACAGTTATATTTGGGAAATTCGTCTATGTTTTATTGAGATTTCAGGTCAAAAACGTTCAAAGCTAGAATCACATTTGAAGGTGGACTTTGGAGAGGTTTGAAGCATTTTCCGGCATTCTCCACGAAGGGAAGGACCGATCGATCTACCAAGGATCGATCGATCAAAGATCTGAGAGGTTTATGCGCACGATCCGAAGAACGACTTGGTTCTTGAGAAGATCGATGCATCATTCCAAACGATCGATCGATCAGCCAAGGATCGATCGATCAAAGGCCTTTCGCAGAAACCTAATTTCACGATTTTTTAACTCTTGTTTTGGGCCCTATAAATACTCTTTTTCCTATTTTTATTAGAGAGCCGTCTTTTGATATTGGAGAACAAAATTTTACAGAGTTTTAAGAGTCTGTAAGCTAGGAAGAAGATCTCTTCATACTTGAGAAGAATTTATGAATCCTCTTTATTCTTTCTTTATGCAATTTCAATTTCAGCTCATCATGACTTGCCAAATTTGTTGTTCTATGTCTGAGTAGATCTTATATCGGATCTAGGGATTCTAGGGTTTTATAATTCACTGTTGGGGAACAAATATGATTGATGAGTAGATGATTCTCCTTCTAATACTCGAATCTAATGCATTGATTAGCCTGATCACCTAGTCAATGATTTTAAGTTGTTAATTTTCCAGAAGATTGTTAAGAACTAGAACTAGATTAGAAGAGCAATTTCTTCACTACCAACGAGAGTTGATGCTAGGTTGGATTGTGGGTAACTGAACCCAAACGATAAAGCCTATTTGTAATCTGAAACCAACGAGAGTTACGACCTTTAGGTTATTGATAGAGGGGTAGATTCAACGAGATTTGGTTTGCTTTTATTCATGTTCAAGCCGAGAATAAGATTAGAGTAGTTCCTGAATAGTTTCCCTGACAAGAATTCTAACTCCCGAATGAATACCCGACATACGATGACTTTAATTATTTGATTACAATCACATTTAAGTTGTTAGAATTCACTTCCTTCATCTGATTGATATAGCTTGTGATTCAATAGAAACTAAGAGTGTAACTTGGTTCTTCGTGGATTCGATCCCTAAATACTATTTCGTTTGCCGTGCACTTGCAGTATGATATAGAGTTAAAACTTGTTGTATCAAGTTTTTGGCGCCGTTGCCGGGGAACCAATAGTTGCCTTTCGATTTTCTGTTCACAATTTCAAGTCTATATCGTTACTTACGTTTTCCTTTTTTTTTGTTTTTGTTCTTTTCCAGGTGTATGACCAAAAGTCAAGGTTCAGAACTCCTATTCAACCTAGATAATCAGGAGCTTGCGAGAGTTGAAAGAGAAAACCGAAGAGCCAGAAATATGAATCCTCCAGGAAATCAAGCGCAAGATCCGCAAGACATGGCCATAATGGTACAACAGTTGCAGAGAGAGTTGGCTGAGATTAGGAGAGTACGGGAGCGTGCTCAACAAAGAGCTATAGGAGACATGGATACTCCACACACTCACTATCGAAATCGCTCAGCTATTCGACCTCCGCTATTGAGAGGAATGATTATGAGATCAAACCTAAGCTCATTTGGTTAGTCAAGCAGTATGTCTTCAATGGACTTCCAGGGGAGAATCATATAGACCACATAGAGAACTTCGAGGACATATGCGGGACCACTAGCTCTAATGGTGTACCTGCTGATTATATGAAGTGTAAGCTCTTCCATCACTCACTCTCTGACAGAGCTTCCAGGTGGTTACGTTCACTAACTCCAGGATCACTCACCACATAGGCTCAGGTTCGAGCAGTATTTCTCGACCAATTCTACACGAAGTCCAAACCTGCAACTCTCAGGAGCAAGATTTCATCGTTTCAACAACGATTAGGGGAATCTTTGAATGAAGCGTGGGAACGTTTCAAGTACCAGCGAGACTGTCTGCACAATAGGTACTCGGATGAACAACTTCTCAACACCTTCTACAGCGGGATCGAGTGGGAGTACAAAAATTCTCTGAATGCTGCCAGCAATGGGGATTTCATGACCAACACTAGGGATGAAGCTTTCACTCTGATCGACAACCTAGCTGCAAGTTCTAGTAGTCATTTTCCGGAGTATGATCGAGGTAGGAAGGTAAACAGTGTGGAAATTCAAAGGATCAATGACATTGCGGAGAAGTTAGATATGCTGATCTGAGCGAATCAGGGTAGTCATAGGAGTGTGAATCAGGTTGAGGTAAGTATAGAAGTAGCTCGGGTTCAAGATACTTCGCCTGATTCTGAAGATTAGAGGGAGGTCGACTATGTTAACTAGCAGAACAGGGAACAGAACCCGAACTACCTCTCCTACAGGAGCACTAACGTTGAGAACCCACAATACGTCACTTTTCCCGCACCCACACTACCTCAAGGGTCGCCTTTTCAGGGAAAGCCATTCGTCCAGAACTCAGGGCAGAGATGGAACTACCAGCGACCGTTTGCTTAGAACGCAGGAGGGAATAATTGGCAAAGACCGTACAAGCCTTATGTACCGCCGCCAATGCAGCAACCACCTCCAGCAGTACCTTCAGGGACGTCGAACGAAGAAATCAAGGCCCTGATTCAGCAGCTCGCTATTGAGCAGCAAAAGACTACCAGAGAGTTTAATGCTAAGATGGATAACATCTGCAGCGACCTGAATGGGAAGTTTGAGTCAGTCTCTATGCACCTCAAGAAGCTGGACACACAAGTTGTCCAGACCGCCGAAGCCATTAGACGCCCCCAAGGATCCCTACCTGGGAAAGTTGAGAAAAATCCCAGAGAATCTTGCAATGTGGTGAAGTCTGAAGCAGGGAGTTCGGTTGAGAGCATGCACGATCCTCAAGCTCCATACCCTAAGGAGCTTGAGAAGGTAGAAGATCAAGGAGAGTTCACCATACCTTGTCGGGTTGGACAACTGGTTTTCAGTGATGCCCTATGCGATTCTGGAGCTAATATTAATGTTATCTCCTTGGAAACTATGGAGAAACTTGGTATTGAGCTGATGTAAGAACATCACTCCTCTGTTTCGTTTGGAGATGTATCTTCCAAGGTCCCTAAAGGAAGACTTGTTGACTTCAGTCTCCTGGTCGAGAATTGCAAGATCCCTACAGACTTTACGGTTTTTGAGATGGCAAAAGAAGGAGCCGTTCTGATCTTGTTGGGAAGGCCGTTCCTCAACACCGTTGGCGCCAAGTTAGACTTTCTGAGTCAGAGAGTCGTGTTGCAGAACGTCGACAAGGACATTTCATATCCCATTTGAGCTTCTTCGAGTCGTTTCTGTGGGATGATTCGAGATGATGAAGAAGACAGTGACTGTGATGAGCAGTATGAGTTGTTCCGCGAACACGAGAGGGATTCGGTTGAATATCAAGACACTTGTATCCTTTATCGTCTTGACGAATTCTGCAATTACGATATTAATAGTCTTGTTATAAAGATTTTTGCAGGCAGCCCTGGTATTGATGCTGGTGGAGTTTACATGGTCAAGGAAATAGGCCGTGATGGAATTGTTGCATTGTTGGATGCATCACGAATGACGATACACATGAAAGATGAACAGTTGAAGAGGTTCATCATTGAGGAAATCAATGTCCAAGGAGTGAGCAAACCTCACTCAAGTAGTTCCGCCATCTGAATGGCGTCCGAGTCAAGCTAATGACTGTAAAAGAGCGCTGAGTGGGAGGCAACCCACTATTAGGTAATTTGTTTTTTATTTTTCGTTTTTGTTTTTGGTGTTTTTGTTCAAAACTCGAAAGCTCTCGAAAGACACATATCGATCGATCAAAGGCATTCAGTAGGATGCACACGCTCAAAGGCACAACCGAGCACAAGGAATCGACCGATTAGGACTTGCGCACGATTTGTTGCCCTACTGAAAAGGCATGGATCGATCGATCGATGACTAGTGCACGATCAGTTGCCCGACTTGAGAAGCACTTCCCGACCGAATGAGAAAAACCCAACTAATCGAGCACGAAGAGCGCACGATCCGTAGCACGACCTGAAAATCAAGGATCGATCGAGCATAGTTACTACACGATCCAGAGCACGACATGAAGAAAGGCGGATCGATCGAGCAAAATAAGAAGATTTACGCACGATCCAATGCTCGCAAGAGCATCGATCGATCGAGCAACTCGGGGATAGATCGATCCCCGACCCAGGTTCGTCTTCTTAACCATGCAAATCAGTTACTTTTCGCGAAACCCTATTGCAAAAATTTTAAAAACTCGATTTCTCTCTCGTTTTTCGCCCAATTTTCACGATTCAAAAGCCTAATCCGCTTAAAATCTCGTCCTCTATCTGATTTTGTGGTTTATAACTCTGATTAGCAAAAGTATGTCCTCTAAATTCGAAATTTTGATCCGATTTGGAGGTTGAATTGGGTAAAAGGGGAACTTGTCTTCTTGGTTAATTTTCATCTATTAAATGATACATATGCCTCATTCTTACATAGATTCGACCCACTCTTGCTGTTTAGACTGTTAATTTCGATTAGAATTGCTTGTTAGGTTGAAGGAGAATTTTTAGGGGAATTTTGAAATTTTTAGGGGAATTTCGAAATTTTTAGGCTTGATTTTGATTTGTTGTGGTTCGATTGATGCATTGCTGGATGTTGATATATCTTATTTGAATGAGAAGTTGAACCATTGATCGTTTTTACACCTAAGATTTTGAACTTCTGTGACTTTTCTCGGTCACAAACTCATTCTCTCGGTTGTGTCTCTATTCTTTCTTTGTAGATGGTTCGCACATCCACCTCGAATCCTAGAAAACCTACACAGAAGGTCATGGCATCTTCAAAACTGCAGCGCGTTCAGTCGTCATGACAGTACGACGATGTACACAGACAAGGTCAACTCGATGACTGTTTGTTGTGGCCGAGACTAGAGCAGACCTATTTCGTTGATAGTGTGGGTAATAGGGATGCCCCCGCGCTTGTTAGGAATTCAGCAGCGTACAAGGAAAGGATTGCGGGAGACGGTTGGATTGTCGCGAGACACTAGATAGGATGGGCATTCTAGGAGATGGTGTTCAGCTGTTAAGTAATCTTGGTCTGACGAAGTTCTGCTTCGAAACCTATCCTCTGTATCCAGAGGTAGTCCGACAATTCTTGGCAACGTGTGATCTGCATGCATGCGCCGATCCCCACAGTCCAGTCTATGCACAGTACATGACGTATCGGTACAGAGAAGCCCTCTACACTATCACAATTCAGGATGTGTGCCAAATTTATGGCTTTGACGAGTATGCAGTTGGGCAGAAATCGTCAAAGAATTTGCCTCCGAAGAACAAACTGTGGTATGTGTTGTCAGGTGACGAGTATTAGGGTTAGGCCTCGAAGCTCACTCACATCAGGAATCCGACCATTAGGATACTCGCCAAACACATTGGGTCGACGATTCTGGCAAAGGAGGAGTCAGGCGGTGTGACAAAATCTCAGCTGGAGTATTTGCACGACGCTATCTCTCCTATGGTCCCGGATCAGAACCACGATCCTACTCTTTCTGCAGGACCTCCTTTGAACATCAATTAGGGTTATCTTTTTGCCAACGAGCTGATCAGGCGCAGATACAGGGGCGACCTGAGGAAGGGAGTGGTTGAGCCAATCGGTAGTCTCCTGACACCGATCTTCATACACCATGGGTTAGACCTCGAGCAGACAGAGGTTGTTCAGAGGATCGAGTTAGTCAATACGGCTGCCCTGACATGATTTGGGTACCTTTCGGAGAAGAAGCAGTGGATGTTTTTCGATGATAAACCCCAGATGATGTACGTCAGCCTCCCAGCTCCCCACGTCAATTCAGTAAGCTGCAGAGAGAACGTGGAGTTCAGACCTGACTTGTCGCATCCCGAGATCTCCGGTAAGCTCAAGGAGAAGGAGACTGCATCGCGAGCTCGATCTAGGAGAGCTGGAGCTTCCACCTCCACTGAGTTTGTACCTCCAACATCAGCCGTCCGACTTCTGGCTTTCTGCTTCCCGAGTTTCCTGAGGAGGAAGAGGTCAATTCAGCAGACCATCTGGAACGCTTTGAGGAGGATCCCAGCGGTCCTTCGTATGAGTGCACATGAGCAGATCGTGACGAGCATGCTACCGCACCTACTCGCCGACAAGATGTTACTGGATATCGGTCTGACGATGACGAGGATGATCAGACAGTGGATCACTGTCTTTCTTGCCGCCGCAGAGCACCAGGCGCCCGCTACAGCGAGAGCCCTGAGTAACTTCCTCGCTACCTCCTACTTTTATTGCACTTTATTGTTATTACATTTAAAACTATTTTTTTGTTCACTTTTATTTCTTATGCGTGTTTATATGTCTTCCTTTTGGTTTATTTTTACACTGGGACGGTGTAAAGTAAGTCTCGGGGAGAACACCTATTGACTAACACATTTTTCTGTTTTGTTTCTTTTCATTTTAGGATTTTCAGACTATTTGCCTCTTTTATTTATGTATTTTTGAGCTTTTGAGACTAACATCAGATCATTTGATTTTTTATTTTCTTAGCATTATCCTGAACTTAGTATCACTTGTTTTGCATTTGTTAGAAATCGATTAGACTATTGGAAAACCTAGAGACAAAGCAACACTCAGTTTCAGAGCACACTCATCTCAACTTTCAGGGGATTTCATGCTGATTTTACACCTAACCTGACTTAATCCTCTCGTCAAGGGAATTGGTAATACATCAGGTATGTTCCTTCTCTTTACTCAATGAAAGATGTTCCTTGTAAGTTTGTTTTCGTTTCTCTCTTCATCATGTTCATGCATTTCAAGCAAAATTAAAAAAATTTGATCATCAATATAAGTCTTGCATAAAGTTAGCCTAGGGTAAAAGTTTTCCAATGACGCTGCAAATTTTTAGAGTTAATCAGATGTCTTTAAGGATACATCCAATGACGAGACCTTTTTCACTTTACTAGATTATCTTACTGAAGGAAAACTCCAATGAAGCAACTTACTGGTAAGAATTAGTCTTATGAAAAGAGAGAGATGGAATCAAACTGAAGGTAGTCTAGAGAGTAGAAGTAGGAACTCTTAGCCTTTTGATCGATATTCCCTCAAATGAGACTGCACTTAGATTTATTAGGGACTCAGTATGGGAGTTTTGATTGTTTGTTTTAGGTTGTGACGTGAGATTGTTGTGTTTGCTATTCTGGGGGAAGTACAAGGTGGTCTCGATTTTGATGAGTCGTATTCTTGTGATTACTTTGGACTTGCTGTGCAGGATCTCGAGAGAATCATTTGTCTGATGAGACGTGATATTCCTACGGTCTTTCTTTCTTTGCTTGAGGACAAACAAGAAGCTAAGTCTGGGGGAATTGATGTTCCTCATATTTTGTTGGTTTTGAGCTCATTATTACAGTTATATTTGGGAAATTCATCTAGGTTTTATTGAGATTTTAGGTCTAAAATGTTCAGAGTTGGAATCACGTTTGAAGGTGGATTTTGGAGAGGTTTGAATCATTTTCCGGCATTCTCCACGAAGGGAAGGACCGATCGATCTACCAAGGATCGATCGATCAAAGATCTGAGAGGATTATACGCACGATTTGAAGAACGACTTGGTTCTTGAGAAGATCGATGCATAATCCCAAACGATCGATCGATCAGCCAAAGATCGATCGATCAAAGAAACCTAATTTCGCGATTTTTAGCTCTTGTTTTGGGCCATATAAATACTATTTTCCTATTTTACAGAGTTTTAAGAGTTTGTAAGCTAGGAAGAAGATCTCTTCATACTTGAGAATAATTTCTGAATCCTCTTTATTCTTTCAGTATGTGATATACACGTTTTTAGCACGTCTTAGGAGCATCATTTAGGTATATTATACGTACATTTTGATACATTCTCATATAGTTGGAGTTTAGATAGTATCATTCATACACATTCACATGCATCTGCATACATACTACGTTTTGTGAGTGTTCAGGTACTGGATGCGGGCAGATCGAGCCCCAGGTTGAGCCCAGATTGAGCCCCAGGTCGAACCCCAGGTTGAGCCCCAGGTCGAGCCCAGATTGAGCTCTAGATTGAGCCCCAGGTCAAGCTCCCAACTCGAGCTCCCAACTCGAGCCCCCAACTCGAGCTCCCAACTTGAGCCTCCAACTCGAGCTCCCAACTCGAGCCCCCAACTCGAGCCCTCGATTTGAGCTCCCAACTCGAGCTCCAACTCGAGCTCCAACTCGAGCTCCAACTCGAGCTCCCAACTCGAGTTCCCAACTCGAGCCCCCAACTCGAGCTCACTCACGCGCCAGATCGAGCTCACACGCGATTCAGCTTGAGTACTCACTCAAACACACGCGTGAGTTCACTCACTCAAGCTGAACTCGATTACCCACTCGCGGAGGGCCAGCTCAAATGCACTACTACTCTTTTCACTATTGGGCCAAACCGAGGCTAAAATCCAATGCGCATTGGGCCGAGTTTATCTTGGGTTTTGCTATGAGTTTAGTATAAATATTCTTACATGTTGCAAAACCCGAACCCTAGTTTTTACAATTGCTTTTCTTGTGAACTTAGAGATTTGTAATCAAATGAAAAACCTTCTGATTTTGAGTTTACTTTTTATGCAATTCAGTTTTACATTAAGCGTTGATTTCATACCTTGTTCGAGTCCTTTATTGATGCATTCAAACCTTGAATTCGTGTTTGGTGTTAAACTCATGCGTTCTGAGTAATCACCTAAGGTTCATCACTAGTTTCATTCTGATCAACTGAGGCTTGTTCTGAGACGCTTTAGCACCGATGGGTGTTTGGTAGAGCGTCAGACTGAACCACTTCAGAGATTCACATGCTCAGCTCGAGGGATCGAATGTCTGAGGTGTGAATCGGCGTTAGGCGAGTTGATCGTTCATTCCGACTAGATTATCAAACGCCTATGGCGATAGGGTCTGTTAGTAGTCTACTCGAGTTTGTTTACCACGAGAGTGGACTCATTATTTGTGTTCTTGTTGCCTAGAGACTAGCTCTATTGAGTGATATCAAGCGCCTAGTTAACTTAAGAGTCACATTGACCCATGAAACTCACTCCTCAAGATCCTGCTTTCTCACCCTGCGTTAATTCTATTTGATACTCTACTGTTTATTGCTCTGTTTGAATTATTTACAATTGCATTGTTTTGTCTATTTTTGTTTTAAAGGTTCGAATTAGGTTGTTAGAGAAACCACACTTTGATTGGCTTGAATTAGGGTAGTTAACTGCATCCTGATTGATAATTACATTCCCAGTTGGATTGACACCTATTATACTATAACCGACATACAAGTATAATATGATTTGACAATAGAGTAAAAATTCTGTTATCAGTATGCAATTTCAATTTCAGTTCATCATGACTTGCCAAATTTGTTGTTCTATGTCTGAGTAGATCTTAGATCGGATCTAGGGATTCTAGGGTTTTAGAATTCACTGTTGGGGAACAAATAGGATTTATGAGTAGATGATTCTCCTTCTAATACTCGAATCTAATGCATAGATTAGCCTGATCACCTAGTCAATAATTTTAGGTTGTTAACTTTCCAGAAGATTGTTAAGCACTATAAATAGATTAGAAAAGTAATTTCTTCACTACCTACGAGAGTTGATGCTATGTTGGATTGTGGGTAATTGAACCCAAACGATAAAGCCTATATGTAATATGAAACCAATGAGAGTTAGGACATTTAGGTTATTGATAGAGGGGTAGATTCAACGAGAGTTGGTTTGCCTTTATTCATGTTCAAGCCGAGAATAAGATTAGAGTAGTTCTTGAATAGTTTCCCTGACAAGAATTCTAACTCTCAAATGAATACCCGACATCCAATTACATTAATTATTTGATTACAATCACATTTAAGTTGTTAGAATTCACTTCCTTCATCTGATTGATATAGCTTGTGATTCAATAGAAATTGAGAGTGTAACTTGGTTCTTCGTGAATTCGATCCCTAAATACTATTTCGTTTGATGTGCACTTGCAGTAGGATATATGGTTAAAACTCGTTGTATCAGGGACCACATATCCCTTCTCTCCTCCTCTCAAACGGCTACTTTCTTCTCAGCTTCTTCTTCCTCACATGTGTTCTATATAAACCATGATTTGTATTGAATGTTGTAAAAGGATTTTTGAATCAATGAAAATGCCTTTACTTCATATTCTTTCTCTCGATTTCTATTCTTGAATACATGGTCCATTATTCTCAAATTCTTATATGGTATCAGAGCAACAAAGGTCTTGATTCTCTATTAATTCTGGTTCTCAAACTCTCTCTTCTCTCTTTATTTTCTTATTCTCAAAAATCGCTACCTTTTTATTCAATAAAACCACCATGAATTCCAAAAAAGGGGCATGCATACCGGTAAATCTTAAGGGGCCTAACTACATGCTATGGTCAAGGACTGCAAGGATGATCTTGTGCAGCCGTGGATTATGGAATCATGTAGAGCCACCACAAGAAAAAGCCTCAAATGCCGCCGAAAAAGGAAAAGGATAGGAGGGCACCTCCGATGTGATGGTTGTCCACAATGACAAATGGTTTCAAGAAGACCAAATGGTGATGGCCATCATAACCGCCTCACTGGATCCTCATCTTCTTGAATCTTATTTATTTTGTGAAACCGCCAAAAAACTATGGGATACTCTCAAGAAGGTCTATGCAAATGTCTCCAATCTCACTAGGTATTTGAAGCCAAAAGAGCTCTTAACACTCTAAGTCAAGAAGATATGGAGTCTGGAGACTACTTTGGGAAGATAAGGGTTCTTTGGGCGGAACTTGAGATGTTAAGGCCAAATACAATGGATCCTCTTGTTCAAAATGAAAGGCGTGAACAAGATAAAGTTTTTGGTCTACTTGGAGGTTTGAATACTTGCTACAATGATCTTGTCAAATCTATCCTAAGGGAGAAGAAGATTCCAACAGTGGATGAAGTATGCGCTCAAGTACAAAGAGAGCAAGGAAATATCTGCCTCATTAATGGCAAGAAGGAACTAATTACCGCCCACAAGGTAACATTCAAAAATGAAGATAAAAGGAGTATGGTGTTTGATCATTGCAAGAAGAAAGGTCATACAAATGATAAATGTTGGATCCTTAATCTCTATCTAAAACCGAACAAGTGGAAGGAACAAAAGGAAAATGTGGCTTATGAAAGCTTGGAGGAGGAACCGGCGGAGACATCCGAACCGGGTGGAGCAATGGTAATGTGTGCTAAATCTCATGAGGCAATTGTGAGAAGGTTGGGCCTTGATGAAATTATCAAATCCATTGCTAACCTAAAGGATTCCGGTATCTCTAATCTCTCTAAAACTCTTCAAATTCCTTAATTGTTGATTTCGGTGCATCTAATCACATGATAAGTAATCCTAAGTTAATAAAGAATGTGAAACCAACCATAGGAAATGTTTTTGTGGCTAGTGGTGAGAAAGTACCAGTTAATATAATAGGAGATTTGGATTTATTTAATAGGAGAATAAAAACATTTTATATGCCAAAATTTACCTCTAATCTTCTCTCGATTAAGAAAACCACATCCGATTTAAATTGCTCTGCTATATTTGGTCCTAACCATGTACAATTTCAGGATATTGAGAATGGAAAAACACTTGGAGGAGGAAAGACCAAAGATGGGTTATATGTCTTAGAAGAAAATTTGGTGCCAAATGCTTTACATTATGTTCCCATTAGCAATGTAGGCTCGAATGTCGGTTCTTGTTGTAGTTTGGTTTGGCATGCAAGTTTGGGTCATCCCCATTCTAGAGCCTTAAGTTTAATTTTGCCTAAAAACTCTTTTGATCATAGTACTTGTGAGGCTTGTATCTTAGGAAAACATTGCAAGTCTATTTTTCTGAAATCTAGTTTCTTTATGCTAATTGTTTTGATTTAATTCACTCAGATGTTTGGACATCACCTTGCTCCTCTACAGATAACCTTAATTATTTTGTAACTTTCATTGATGAAAAATCAAAATATACTTGGGTTATCTTAATGGCCTCTAAGGACCGACTTTTTGATGTCTTCATCAATTTTCAAAACTATGTATTGAACCAATTTAGTTCCAAAATAAAGGTACTAAGATCGGACAATGGCGGGGAATATATAAGCTCCAACTTCAAAGATCACTTGAACAAATATGGAATAATTCACCAAACAAGTTGTCCACACACTCCACAACAAAATGGTGTAGCGGAAAGGCAAAATTGACATCTCATGGAAATCGCTAGGGCTATGATGTATCACATGAAGGTGCCTAAGAAATATTGGGGAGATGCTGTCTTGACGGCATGCTATCTCATTAACCGACTTCCTACCAAAATTCTACAAGATGTGTCGTCATATGAGGTACTTAATGGCTCAAAACCCTTCATTGAACATTTAAGAGTGTTTGGGTGTGTGTATTTTGTTTAATTCCAGGAGAACAACGCCAAAAACTTGATGCCAAAAGCACAAAATATATGTTTCTTTGATACTCAACAACACAAAAATGATACAAGTGTCTCGACCCAAAAAATCAACGATTATATGTCTCTCGGGATGTAAAATTTTTGGAGGACAAGGGTTACTTTGACAAGTCTAATTGGAATGAACCCAAAGACCTCACCAACACGACACAAGACCAAAATGAAAGCCTCCGAATACTTCTTTAACACATTGGTGGAATTGAGTCCAATCATGCTCCAAGCATGACTCAATCCCGAGAAAAAAAGGGAGCACACGAAGCACCATCACCATCAAATACAATCACCAAGGATGATGATGAATCACAACAAGATGTTCCCATCACTTCCCCGGCGGAGCCAAATCAAAATGAGAATGAGGAAAACCCTTTTAGACGAAGTACACGTCCACGGAAGGATCACTCCAATTGGATCAAAACACATTTTTGCTACAATAATCATGCCGAGCCACATCCAACTCAAACGGTTTGTTCTCTTGACCTTGTCCCTTATAATCATAAAGTGTTTCTTGGGAAAGTTGAGCTTGGACATATTCCAAAAAGCTATGAAGAGGCTAAAAATCACAAAGAGTGGAGAGATGCAATCATGGATGAACGCAATATGATGGAAAAGAACCATACTTGAGATAAGGTGGAATTACCACCGGGAAAACGGGTGTCACCTCCCGATGGATATTTACTATCAAATACAAGAGTGATGAAAGTATTGAACGCTACAAATGTCGATTGGTTGCAAGAGGTTTTACTCAAACATACGGTCAAGATTACACCAATACCTTTGCACCCGTTGCAAAACTTCACACGGTATGAGTGGTTCTTTCCTTGGCTACAAATTTAGAATGTGAGTTGTGGCAAATGGATGTCAAGAATGCATTCTTGCAAGGAGAACTTGAGGATGAAGTGTACATGCATCCACCTCGTGGTCTCGAAGGGGTCTTGCGTCTCGGACGAGTGTTACACCTCTGAAAAGCCATATATGGACTTAAGAAATCTCCTCGGGTTTGGTATCATAAATTAAGCTTCATCCTCCGAGATCATGGCTTCCATAAATCAGAATCGGATCATACACTCTTCACATCCAATTGTCTGAATGGTATGATTGTCGTTCTCATCTATGTGGATGAATTGATCATTACCGGCAATAAGAAGGATGGTATTTCCTCAACCAAAAATTATCTTAAAAGTGTGTTTGATATTGAAGACCTTGGGGAACTAAAGTACTTCCTAGGAATTGAAGTATGTCGCTCTTCGGAGGGCCTATTTCTTTCTAACGGAAGTACACTCTTGATCTTCTTAGTGAAACATAAAATTTAGGTTCTAAGGCTGCTAATACACCTCTTGAAGATGGCTACAAGGTCAGTCAAAAGGGGGAGCAAAATGATGAACTTTATAAGGATGCACTTCAATATAGACGACTTGTGGGAAAACTCATATATTTGACAATCACAAGGCCGGACATATGCTATGCGGTAAATCAAGTGAGTCAACATATGCAAAAACCCACAATACACCATTGGAGCATGATGGAAAGAATCATTCGGTATTTACGAGGAAGTCAAAATCACGGCATTTGGATGAGAAAGAATAACAACACCGAAATTGTGGGTTATTGTGATGCGGATTGGGCCGGTGACCAGAATGACCGAAAATTCACAATGGGATATTTCAATATTATTGGAGGTAATTTAGTTACATGGAAGACTAAGAAACAGAAGGTAGTGTTATGTTCTAGTGCTGAGGTCGAGTACCGGGCTATGAGGAATCTAACAAGTGAGCTCATATGGATAAAGGCACTACTTAAGGATCTTGACATTGATTCAACAAAACCAATCATTATGCATTGTGATAACCAAGCCGCAATACATATTGCATCTAATTTCGTGTTTCATGAGAGGACAAAACACATCGAGATCGATTGCCACAAGGTCCGGGAGAAAATTGAAGAAGGAATAACTCTCCCATGTTACACCAAGAGTGAAGACCAATTGGCGGATGTTTTCACCAATGCCGAAAGTCTAAAAGTTTTTGATCACATTTATCCCAAACTAGGACTTGTGGACCTTCCCCAAAAATGACCAAAGGTCCCTTTTCTCGTAAATCTCACACTTTTTTTGCCTTAGAAAAATTTTTTCCCAAGAGGTTTTCTCTCTAAGGTTTTTAATGAGGTGGATTTTATGAGAAGTCCAAACTTAACCTCCATAACATTATGGTTAAGGTTAAGGGGGAGTATTGATCAAATAAATAAAGAGAGAATAAAGGATAACGTGTGAGGCAAGAAATCATGAAGGACGATACATCGGGGCGCAAGTTCCCACGAAGAGCTTGGTATTGGGCGAAGGGGTCCGAGAGAATCAGTGAGGGCGCGGGAGCCCCGACCCTTGACACGGTAAGGGTGGATTCTCCCCAAAAGACCCGAGCAGGATTGTCTCTCAGGACTCGATATGAAAGTGACTCTTGAGGCTTGTGGGGACCAGGGACCTCTTCTTTGACCAATGTGTGCCCTTGGTGAAGTCATGGAGCTGTTGGAGGAAGAGAAGCCTTAAGTAGGACCACCATGTCACTCTCACCCTGGGACCACTTTACCCAGGGACCACGCATCCCTTCTCTCCTCCTCTCAAACGACTACTTTTTTCTCAGCTTCTTCTTCCTCTCATGTGTTCTATATAAATCATGATTTGTATTGAATGTTGCAAAAGATTTTTGAATCAATGAAAATGCCTTTACTTCATACTCTTTCTCTCGATTTCTATTCTTGAATACTTGGTCCATTATTCTCAAATTCTTACACATTTGTGATGCTTGTGGGACGTTGTTGGACGGAAGGTGGCCTTTCTCCTTATGTTACGCTTCATAAACGCAATCTCATGTTCTTCCATCAAAAGTGTGCTCGCTTACCACGTGTTGTACACGTAAATCGCCATGATCACCGCGTTTCTTACAAGTATCCACTTGGTCTTGGAGAATGGCAATGTAGAATTTGTTTGGAAAATATTGATTGGTCATATGGGGCATATTCATGTTACTTATGTCTTAATTATGTTCTTCATTCAAAATGTGCAACAAGAGAAAACGTATGGGATGGCGAAGAGCTTGATGGAGTACCCGAAGAAATTGAAAATTTTGAGCCATTCATAACGAATGATGACAACACGATCACTTATTTCACTCATGACCATAACATGACCCTCAATAAAGACGGTATTGATTTGGTGGAAAGCATTTTGTGTGATGCACGTGCTCATCCCATCGCTTCTACCACATTTTACTACTATTCAGATTGCATATTTATTCTCCATGAAACCTGCGCTAATCTTCCAAAGAAGAAAAGACATGCTCTAAGCCCAAGACTACTTACTCTTTACCTCAATCAAGATAATACTGACATATGATGCGATGCTTGTTTGCAGTTTTGCTGCAAAGGATTCATGTATACTGATGGGGAAATGAGCTTTGACTTACTGTGCACTTCGATCCATGTGCCTTTTATCCATGGAAGTCATCCTCATCCTTTACTATACCTCGACGCAAGTGAATATGATGATAATAACGGGAAGGAATGCCATAATTGTAGCAGATCTATAGACGAGTATGGCCTAGGCTGTATGAAATGTAACTATTTATTGGACTTTCGCTGCGCCACTTTACCATCAACAGTAAAACTTCCAAGGTATGATGATCATCCACTCACTCTTTGTTATGGTGAAAAAGCAAGCAGCACATACTGGTGTGATATTTGTGAAGGAGAAACAAATCCAAAGACTTGGTTCTACACTTGTGAGGATTGCAGAGTCACTTTGCATATTTACTGTGTACTTGGGAGTGTTAGGTATCCCAAAACAGGAGGAAAAATTGAAGACGAAGCTACATTGACGTTTAGCATTACATCTACACGACCATTTGCAACTTCTGTCGTTTTCGCTGCTTTGCTACCTTCTATATTACAAAGAATAACTTAACATTTTGTTCATATTATTGTTCGGAACGTACTCAAACGATAGCGGCCCATATGGGTTACAGTGCTATATGTCCTCCATGGGTTGATTGATTCGATTCTGGAAGATATATTGAGCAAAGCGTGGAAGAATTGGCGCTAAGGAAGTCTAATAGGTCACATAAGCCAAGCTTCAAATATTCTGATTATGTTTGACATTTGTTTATTTCTATTTCCTGTTTACTAAGAGAACGAAGCTTGTCATGTTTTGAAGGCCAAGTTCTCCAATTTACTTAATTCCTATTTTGTAGGAGTCGATGACTTCATTTCTATAAGTTAACTGTCAACAATTGTCTCGAGTCATTTTACGTCCATTTGGGGCATATATGACTATTGGAGTATGATAGTCTTGGCACAATAATGCCAATTTCTTTGCATGAAAACATTATTATAAGAAACACCAGACGACTAAAATAATAACCACGTGACTTCTTTAATAATAAATCTCAAAATTATCACTGTTGACTCAATGTGAGCTGTCCGACTGTCATGGCTCTGGCTTCTTTCTTCGATGATCTTTATTAATACGACCAAACAAAATATTCTTTTATCTTAAAGGTAATGAATAATCCCTTCAAAAAAAATCTACTTTTCATAATAACTATATGATGATATAAACTAACCATAATGGGTTTGACTCCATTCGTATTTGGTGCTTAATGGCTTAAACGTTTTTACCTAAAAGCAAAGTGAAGTCTGCTATATTTTATTACAAAGAAAAAAGAAAATAATGGTTCAATTAATCTAATAATAAAAGTTGGTGAAACATAGTAATGTTTATGCTATTGCCGAAGTCTAAGGAGGAGAGTGCGCACACTTCAGCTACATGGAGTTAAACCAGCAACAAGCATTATGACCAACATGTCTCTGTTAGATTTTTAAGCTTTTCTTGCTGTAATATATCGTAAGGCATACAGAGAACTTCCTTTTTTTGTGAGTGTAAGAACATGTAAACAAAACACAAGAGATTGAGTGCGGTGGTGTAATTATTTGATCATAGTGAACTTTAGGAGTGTGAGTACTCCCATGAGACGTACCAGTTTGAGGTTGGGAACTCGTTAGATCTTCTTTGTATTTACGTTTATACTTTGTCAATCTTGTTTCTAGTTAAACTTCAACCTGCAAAAGAGATCAAAAACCCTACAGTGGTATCAAAGCTTTCTAGGTTGTGTGAAAGCTTTGGAGAAAGAAGGCTAGAAATGCTTGTGTTCTTTGGAGAAGAAAAGATGAACAACACAAGTTTCAATGATAAGTTCACTTTGGAGTCATGAGGCTGAAAGAAATCTTAACCGATGATAAATTCCAAAAGGACTCACCTGCTGCTGAAACCAAGTCTGAAGTTGCTGCACAAGATTCTCAGGCGGAGATAACAGAAGTCTCTGCATCAACTACAGAAATGGATCCAGTCAAGTTTGAAAAATCTGAAAGAGCAAAAGATCTAATAGTTCTAAACGTAGGAAATCAAGTGCTGCGAAAAAACCACGAACTATGAAACTGCAGCTACCATGTGGTCAACACTCAACCGTCTATACATGGAGACATCTCTACCAAACAAAATCTACCTGCAACTTAAGTTCTATACCTTTAAAATGATTGATTCAAAAGGTATTGATGGGAATGTTGATGATTTTCTTAAATTGGTTACATATCTTAATAACATTGGTGTGGAAGTGTTAAAATAGGTTCAAGCAATACTCCTTCTAAGCTCTCTGTCTGACACGTATGACCAACTTAAGGAGACAATTAAGTATGGAAGAAACACCTTGGATCTGAATGAAGTTATTGGAGTTGCCAAATCCAAACAAAGAGAGTTTCTGGAAAACGGGAAACTTCCAAAATCACAAAAAGAAGGGTTGTACATGCAGACTAGAGGCAAACTTGAAAAAGAAGTGAAAAAGAAAACAATAAGCAGAGGAAATGACGTTCCAAGAGTAAAGGCAAATCAAAGTCAAGGCAAAAGCACAATAAGAACAACAAAGGATGTTTTGTTTGTGGGAAAGAAGGACATTGGAAGCGTTAATGTCCGAAAAAAAACTTCAACAAAGCCACATCAAGCTCAGCAAACATTGTTGTTGAACCAAGTCAACCTATTGTGCTAGCTGTAAGTCAATGAGACGTTAAAGGTGAATGGATTTGGACTCAGACTGCAGTTTTCATATTACACCTTACAAAGAAGATATGTTTGACTTCCAAGAGTTTGATGGTGGAAATGTTTTCATGGGAAATATGACAGAAAGTGAAGTTAAGGGAATTGGAAAAATCAAGATTATCAACCCTGATAATTCTGTGATTATTTTGACTGACGTAAGATATGTTCTTACCATGGGTAGAAATCTCATATCATATGGCCATCTAGAGAAGAGTGAATGCAAATATGAGGGAAGTGATTTCATGGTACATTTCTTTAAGGATGGAAAGAAGATATTCTCAAGCAAGTACCATGGCGAACTATATTATCTGCAAGGATCAGTGTTCAAATGAGAAGTTGCAGTAGCTGAAAACTCAACAAACAAGACTCACATTTGGCATTCAAGAATTGGGCATATGAGTCTTAAGAATCTGAAGGTTTTAGCCAAACAAGGATATTTATCTAAAAAGGAAGTTGAGAAACTTGAATTCTGGGAGAGTCTTTATTGGACTAAAGATGAAGCATTTCAAAAGTTTCAAGATTGGAAGCTATATGTGGAAAATCAAACTATTAAAAGGATAAAGTGTCTTAGGACTGACAATGGATTAGTTTTGTAACTCTTAGTTAGACAAACTCTGCAGAGAATAGGGGATCAAAAGACATAAGACATGCCCCTACACACCACAATAAAATGGTGTATCGGAAAGGATGAATGGAACCATAATAGAAAAGCTCTCTCTCTC
>JAKUCM010001944.1:0-15150 GCA_023374145.1 Lepidium sativum
CTCGGTAATTCATCTGGTGACTTCACGGTCGCCAAACAAGCCACTAGAAGCATCAAACGTTTCCAATGAGATCCATGGATAAATTCTTATATAGCAAGCACTAGGTCCCGGTGCGACTTCATAAAAAGTAATCAAAGGTAAGATCAAAAAGAATATAACGCACGTAGTGGTCATTATAGCCTTCCTTCTAATCGTAGAAAATATCTAAGAAAACCTACTACGGAACTACTGAGCAGGGGCAAAAATACGATTAGTAGATACGTAGTTTAGAGTGTGATCATAAACCAAAAATCAGACAATAAAAGAGCGACCAGTGATTGAGTGATTGATCTCTAAACGTCCAGAGAATGCTCGACCGAAGAAAGAAGTAACCAACAAGGAAGATTTTGGTTTCCCAACTTTATTACATAACGAGCATTTTCAGGGACTACTCTGCTTCTTCATTACTCAAAAGGGCAATTTCTCGCACAAAATAAATTAAGGGAGCCATTGAAAGGTCACTAAAAGACCAAAAATAGGGACTAACCAAACTAATGATAGGGGAAAGAACAATTTCTGGCCAAGTCCCATTAATTAATCATATAATAATATCATGGAAATGCTGCACTGACCCATATATAGGAACAAAAGAGAAGAACCTTGATACGAAACCAGATGAAGCTCGAGATCTTCTTGAAAATGGGAAGATCTAGGATAAGTGGCCAACCTCCTGGAGAGAACAATGTGCATGGACCATGTGAGTAGGGATGCGGCTCTGTGGCTTGCTCTTCGGGCCTAATAGGTGGTGCTATCACACCCTTCTCAAAAAACGTACATGTAACTCCCACGTCATATGGGTCCGCCCCAGAATCATTTTATGTCTCTTTTTTAGTCGAGTTTGTTTCACAACCTCGCAACAAGTGGTTGAGTTCCTTCGACCAAGGGTGTTATTTTTTATTATTTTTTATTTTTAATGGAAAATCTGAAAATCCTGTAGATTTTCGTAGGTAATATTTTCAACAAAACTGACCGGTGTTATTTTCTAAAGGCATTCAACGAAACATGTTTTCCATCACGTGTTATCGGTTATATTTCTGTCAAAATTCCCGTTGATTTTTGCTATGTTTTCTTGTATTGTGAAGAAACGTTAATCTTAAAACAATTTTATATTTCAAAATCTTTGATAATTGCTTAGAAAACTGCTAGACGTTCAGTTTTAAAACAAAACAAAAAAAGAAGAAGATTCCATGTGAAACTACCACATTCTCATATTCTTCCCTTCAATATACATCGCTGAATAAAAGAAATTTTTAGTATAGGTTGTTTTTTCACTAACCTGGAGTAAGAATAACATATTATTCACTTCATAGTAAACCATCTTGTTAACATTGTTCTAATGAACTTTAGTATTGGTACAATGGGAAAATATGTTGCTTTCACTATGAAGAAATTTAAGGACTCGACAGTGTTGCTTGTCATGACATTAAAGCATCGACTCTGGAAATGGCAAGAGCCCAGTGAGAGATGCCAACAATGAAAGCTCCAACAACCTTTGACCAGACATAAAAAGTTGGGCCCTTCCCCGTAATGCCCCACAGTCGGGACATAAGCGCCCTCTTGCTACTCATATGCCATGCGCCATCCTAGCCTTTTTATGACTAGGATCGCTCCCATAGCTTTACCGTTCGTGATCAGTATACTCAACTATGTATTTATAGAAAAGCGAGAGTTTCCAACAACAAAAGGGTGTGGCTACGTCCAGTATGTCCCCCCTTCTTCCCAATATGCTATGGTGCCCTCTGGTGAGTAGAAGCGGGCTGAGTCCGTATTACCCCAGAGCAACACCCGCGTCTGATCAGATCTATCTACTCGGTAATTCATCTGGTGACTTCACGGTCGCCAAACAAGCCGCAAGAAGCATCAAACATTTCCGATGAGATCCATGGATAAATTCTTATATAGCAAGCACTACGTCCCGGTGCGACTTTATAAAAAGTAATCAAAGGTAAGATCAAAAAGATTATAACGCACGTAGTGGTCATTATAGCGCTTCCTTCTAATCGTAGAAAATATCTAAGAAAACCTACTACAAAACTACTGAGCAGGGGCAAAAATACGATTAGTAGATACGTAGTTTAGAGTTTGATCATAAACCTAAAATCAGACAATAACAGAGCGACTAGTGATTGAGTGATTGATCTCTAAACGTCCAGAGAATGCTCGACCGAAGAAATAAGTAACTAACAAGGAAGATTTTGGTTTCCCTACTTTATTACTTAACGAGCATTTTCAGGGACTACTCTGCTTCTTCATTACTCAAGAGGGCAATTTCTCGCACAAAATAAATTAAGGGAGCCATTGAAAAGTCTTTAAAAGACCAAAAATAGGGACTAACCGAGCTAATGATAGAGGAAAGAACAATTTTTGGCCAAGTCCCATTAATTAATCATATAATAATATCATGAAAATGCTGCACTGACCCATATATAGGAACAAAAACAGAAGAACATTGATACTAAACGAGATGAAGCCCGAGATCTTCTTGAAAATGGGAAGATCTAGGATAAGTGGCCAACCTCCTGGAGAGAACAATGTGCATGGACCATGTGAGTAAGGATGCAGCTGTGTGGCTTGCTCTTCGGGACTAATAGGTGGTGCTATCACACCCTTCTAAAAGAAATGTACATGTAACTCTCAAGTCATATGGGTCCGTCCCCGAACCATTTTATGTCTCTTTTTTTAGTCGAGTTTTTTTCACAACCTCTCCCAACAAGTGGTTGAGTTCCTTTGACCAAGGGTGTTATTTTTTATTTTTAATCGAAAATCTGAAAATCGTATAGATTTTCGTAGGTAATATTTTCAACAAAACTGATCGGTGTTATTATCTAAAGGCATCCAACGAAACATGTTTTCCATCACGTGTTGTCCGTTATATTTCCGTCAAAATTCCCATTGATTTTTGCTATGTTTTCTTGTATTTTGAAGAAATGTTAATCTTAAAACAACTTTATATTTCAAAATCTTTGATAATTGCTTAGAAAACTGCTAGACGTTCACTTTTAAAAAAAAAAAAAAAAAAAAGATTCCATGTGAAAACTACCACATTCTCATATTCTTCCCTTCAATATACATAGCCGAATAAAAGAAATTTTTACTATAGGTTGTTTTTTCACTAACCTAGAGCAAGAATAACATATTATTCACATCACAGTAAACCATCTTGTTAACATTGTTCCAAGGAACTTTAGTATTGGTACAATGGGAAAATATGTTGCTTTCACTATGAAGAAATTTAAGGACTCGACAATGTTGCTTGTCATGACATTAAAGCATCGACTTGGGAAATGGCAAGAGCCAAGTGAGAGATGCCAACAATGAAAGCTCCAACAACCTTTGACCAGACATAAAAAGTTGGGCCCTTCCCCATAATGCCCCACAGTCGGGACATAAGCGCCATCTTGCTACCCATATGCCATGCGCCATCCTAGCCTTTTTATGACTAGGATCGCTCCCATAGCTTTACCGTTCGTGATCAGTATAGTCAACTATGTATTTATAGAAAAGCGAGAGTTTCCAACAACAAAAGGGTGTGGCTACGTCCAGTATGTCCCCCCTTCTTCCCAATATGCTATGGTGCCCTCTGGTGAGTAGAAGCGGGCTGAGTCCGTATTACCCCAGAGCAACACCCGCGTCTGATCAGATCTATCTACTCGGTAATTCATCTGGTGACTTCACGGTCGCCAAACAAGCCGCAAGAAGCATCAAACATTTCCGATGAGATCCATGGATAAATTCTTATATAGCAAGCACTACGTCCCGGTGCGACTTTATAAAAAGTAATCAAAGGTAAGATCAAAAAGATTATAACGCACGTAGTGGTCATTATAGCGCTTCCTTCTAATCGTAGAAAATATCTAAGAAAACCTACTACAAAACTACTGAGCAGGGGCAAAAATACGATTAGTAGATACGTAGTTTAGAGTGTTATCATAAACCTAAATCAGACAATAACAGAGCGACCAGTGAATGAGTTGTTGATCTCTAAACGTCCAGAGAATGCTCGACCGAAGAAATAAGTAACTAACAAGGAAGATTTTAGTTTCCCAACTTTATTACTTAACGAGAATTTTCAGGGACTACTCTGCTTCTTCATTATTCAAGAGAACAATTTCTCGCACAAAATAAATTAAGGGAGCCATTGAAAGGTCACTAAAAAACCATAAATAGGGACTAACCGAACTAATGATAGAGGAAAGAACAATTTCTGGCCAAGTCCCATTAATTCATCATATAATAATATCATGGAAATGCTGCACTGACCCATATATAGGAACAAAAAGAGAACAACCTTGATATTAAACCAGATGAAGCCCGAGATCTTCTTGAAAATGGGAAGATCTAGGATAAGTGGCCAACCTGCTGGAGAGAACAATGTGCATGGACCATGTGAGTAGGGATGCAGCTCTGTGGCTTGCTCTTCGGGCCTAATAGGTGGTGCTATCACACCCTTCTCAAAGAAACGTACATGTAACTCCCACGTCATATGGGTCCGCCCCTGAATCATTTTATGTCTCTTTTTTTGGTCGAGTTTGTTTCACAACCTCTCCCAACAAGTGGTTGAATTCCTTTGACCAAGGGTGTTATTTTTTATTATTTTTTATTTTTAATGGAAAATTTGAAAAATCCTGTAGATTTTCGTAGGTAATATTTTCAACAAAACTGACCAGTGTTATTTTTTAAAGGCATCCAACGTAACATGTTTTCCATCACATGTTGTCGGTTATATTTCCGTCAAAATTCCCGTTGATTTTTTGTATGTTTTCTTGTATTGTGAAGAAATGTTAATCTTAAAACAACTTTATATTTCAAAATCTTTGATAATTGCTTAGAAAACTGCTAGATGTTCACTTTTAAAACAAAACAAAAAGAAGATTCCATGTGGAAAATACCACATTCTCATATTCTTTCCTTTAATATACATAGCCGAATAAAAGAAATTTTTACTATACATTGTTTTTTCACTAACCTGGAGTAAGAATAACATATTATTCACTTCTCAGTAAACCATCTTGTTATCATTGTTCTAATGAACTTTAGTATTGGTACAATGGGAAAATATGTTGCTTTTACTATGAAGAAATTTAAGGACTCGAAAATGTTGCTTGTCATGACATTAAAGCATCGACTTGGGAAATGGCAAGAGCCCAGTGAGAGATTGCAACAATGAAAGCTCCAACAACCTTTGACCAGACATAAAAGGTTGGGCCCTTCCCCATAATGCCCCACAGTCGGGACATAAGCGCCCTCTTGCTACCCATATGCGAGGCGCCATCCTAGCCTTTTTATGACTAGGATCGCTCCCATAGCTTTACCGTTCGTGATCAGTATACTCAACTATGTATTTATTGAAAAGCGAGAGTTTCCAACAACAAAAGGGCGTGGTTACATCCAGTATGTCCCCCCTTCTTCCCGATATGCTATGGTGCCCTCGGGTGAGTAGAAGCGGGTTGAGTCCGTATTACCCCAGAGCAATACCCGCGTCTCATCAGATCTATCTACTCGGTAATTCATATGGTGACTTCACGGTCGCCAAACAAGCCGCAAGAAGCATCAAACATTTCCGATGAGATCCATGGATAAATTCTTATATAGCAAGCACTAGGTCCCGGTGCGACTTTATAAAAAGTAATCAAAGGTAAGATCAAAAAGAATATAACGCACGTAGTGGTCATTATAGCGTTTCTTTCTAATCGTAGAAAATAGCTAAGAAAACCTACTAGGGAACTACTGAGCAGGGGCAAAAATATGATTAGTAGATACGTAGTTTAGAGTGTGATCATAAACCTAAAATCAGACAATAACAGAGCGACCTGTGATTGAATGATTGATCTCTAAACGTCCAGAGAATGCTCGACGGAAGAAATAAGTAACTAACAAGGAAGATTTTTGTTTCCCAACTTTATTACTTAACGAGCATTTTCAGGGACTACTCTGCTTCTTCATTACTCAAAAGGGCAATTTCTCGCACAAAATAAATTAAGGGAGCCATTGAAAGGTCACTAAAAGACCAAAAATAGGGACTAACCGAGCTAATGATAGGGGAGAGAACAATTTATGGCCAAGTCTCATCTAATGAATCATATAATAATATCATGGAAATGCTGCACTGACCCATATATAGGAACAAAAAGAGAAGAACCTTGATACTAAACTAGATGAAGCCCGAGATCTTCTTTAAAATGGGAAGATCTAGGATAAGTGGCCAACCTCCTGGAGAGAACAATGTGCATGGACGATGTGAGTAGGGATGCAGCTCTGTGGCTTGCTCTTTGGGCCTAATAGGTGGTGCTATCACACCCTTCTCAAAGAAACATACATGTAACTCCCACGTCATATGGGTCCGCCCCCGAATCATTTTAAGTCTCTTTTTTGGTCGAGTTTGTTTCACAGCCTCTCCCAACAAGTGGTTGAGTTCCTTTGACCAAGGATGTTATTTTTTATTATTTTTTATTTTTAATGGAAAATCTTGTAGATTTTCGTAGGTTATATTTCCGACAAAACTGACCGTGTTATTTTCTAAAGGCATCCAACGAAACATGTTTTCCATCACGTGTTGTCGGTTATATTTCCGTCAAAATTCCCCTTGATTTTTGCTATGTTTCTTGTATTGTGAAGAAATGTTAATCTTAAAACAACTTTATATTTCAAAATTTTTGATAATTGCTTAGAAAACTGCTAGACATTCACTTTTAAAACAAAAAAAAAAAGAAGATTCCATGTGGAAACTACCACATTCTCATATTCTTCCCTTCAATATACATAGCCGAATAAAAGAAATTTTTACAACAGGTTGTTTTTTCACTAACCTAGAGCAAGAATAACATATTATTCACTTCACAGTAAACCATCTTGTTAACATTGTTCTAATGAACTTTTGTATTGGTACAATGGGAAAATATGTTGCTTTCACTATGAAGAAATTTAAGGACTCGACAATGTTGCTTGTCATGACACTAAAGCATCGACTTGGAAAATGGCAAGAGCCCAGTGAGAGATGCCAACAATGAAAGCTCCAACAACCTTTGACCAGACATAAAAAGTTGGGCCCTTCCCCATAATGCCCCACAGTCGGGACATAAATGCCTCTTGCTACCCATATGAGAGGCGCCATCCTACCCTTTTTCTGAATAGGATCGCTCCAATAGCTTTACCGTTCGTGATCAGTATACTCAACTATGTATTTATTAAAAAGCGAGAGTTTCCCGCAAAAAAAGGGCTTAGTTACGTCCAGTATGTCCCCCCTTCTTCCCGATATGCTATGGTGCCCTCGGGTGAGTAGAAGCGGGTTGAGTCCGTATTACCCTAGAGCAACACCTGCGTCTCATCAGATCTATCCACTCGGTAATTCATCTGGTGACTTCACGGTCGCCAAATAAGCCCCAATAAGCATCAAACATTTCCGATGAGATCCATGGATAAATTCTTATATAGCAAGCACTAGGTCCCGTTGCGAGTTTATAAAAAGTAATCAAAGGTAAGATCAAAAAGAATTCAAGGCATGTAGTGGTCTTTATAGCGCTTCCTTCTAATCGTAGAAAATATCTAAGAAAACCTACTACGGAACTACTGAGTAGGGGCAAAAATACGATTAGTAGATACGTAGTTTAGAGTATGATCATAAACCTAAAATCAGACAATAACAGAGCGACCAGTGATTGAGTGATTGATCTCTAAACGTCCAAAGAATGCTCGACCGAAGAAATAAGTAACTAACAAGGAAGATTTTTGTTTCCCAACTTTATTACTTCACGAGCATTTTCAGGGACTACTCTGCTTCTTCATTACTCAAGAGGGCAATTTCTTGCACAAAATAAATTAAGGGAGCCATTGAAAGGTCACTAAAAGACCAAAAATAGGGACTAAACGAGATAATGATAGAGGAAAGAACAATTTATGGCCAAGTCCCATTAATTAATCATATAATAATATCATGGAAATGCTGCACTGACCCATATATAGGAACAAAAAGAGAAGAACCTTGATATTAAACCAGATGAAGCCCGAGATCTTCTTGAAAATGGGAAGATCTAGGATAAGTGGCCAACCTGCTGGAGAGAACAATGTGCATGGACCATGTGAGTAGGGATGCAGCTCTGTGGCTTGCTCTTCGGGCCTAATAGGTGGTGCTATCACACCCTTCTCAAAAAAAACGTACATGTAACTCCCACGTCATATGGGTCCGCCCCTGAATCATTTTATGTCTCTTTTTTTAGTCGAGTTTGTTTCACAGCCTCTCCCAACAAGTGGTTGAGTTCCTTTGACCAAGGGTGTTATTTTTTATTATTTTTTATTTTTAATGGAAAATCTGAAAAATCATGTAGATTTTTTTAGGTAATATTTTCAACAAAACTGATCGGTGTTATTTTCTAAAGGCATCCAACGTAACATGTTTTCCATCACATGTTGTCGGTTATATTTCCGTCAAAATTCCCGTTGATTTTTTGTATGTTTTCTTGTATTGTGAAGAAATGTTAATCTTAAAACAACTTTATATTTCAAAATCTTTGATAATTGCTTAGAAAACTGCTAGATGTTCACTTTTAAAACAAAACAAAAAAAAACAAGGTTCCATGTGGAAACAACCACATTCTCATATTCTTCCCTTCAATATACATAGCCGAATAAAAGAAATTTTTACTATAGGTTGTTTTTTCACTAACCTAGAGCAAGAATAACATATTATTCACTTCACGGTAAACCATCTTGTTAACATTGTTCTAATGAACTTTAGTATTGGTACAATGGGAAAATATGTTGCTTTCACTATGAAGAAATTTAAGGACTCGACAATGTTGCTTGTCATGACATTAAAGCATCGACTTGGAAAATGGCAAGAGCCCAGTGAGAGCTGCCAACAATGAAAGCTCCAACAACCTTTGACCAGACATAAAAAGTTGGGCCCTTCTCCATAATGCCCCACAGTCGGGACATAAGCGCCCTCTTGCTACCCATATGCGAGGCGCCATCCTAGCCTTTTTATGACTAGGATCGCTCCCAGAGCTTTACCGTTCGTGATCAGAATACTCAACTATGTATTTCTTGAAAAGCGAGAGTTTCCCACAACAAAAGGGCGTGGTTACGTCCAGTATGTCCCCCCTTCTTCCCGATATGCTATGGTGCCCTCGGGTGAGTAAAAGCGGGTTGAGTCCGTATTACCCCAGAGCAACACCCGCGTCTCATCAGATCTATCTAGTCGATAATTCATCTGGTGACTTCACGGTCGCCAAACAAGCCCCAAGAAGCATCAAACGTTTCCAATGAGATCCATGGATAAATTCTTATATATCAAGCACTAGGTCCCGGTCCGACTTTATAGAAAGTAATCAAAGGTAAGATCAAAAAGAATATAACGCACATAGTGGTCATTATAGCGCTTCCTTCTAATCGTAGAAAATATCTAAGAAAACCTACTACGGAACTACTGAGCAGGGGCAAAAATACGATTAGTAGATACGTAGTTTAGAGTGTGATCACAAACCTAAAATCAGACAATAACAGAGCGACCAGTGATTGAGTGATTGATCTCTAAACGTCCAGAGAATGCTCGACCGAAGAAATAAGTAACCAACGAGGAAGATTTTGGTTTCCCAACTTTATTACTTCACGAGCATTTCCAGGGACTACTCTGCTTCTTCATTACTCAAGAGGGCAATTTCTTGCACAAAATAAATTAAGGGAGCCATTGAAAGGTCACTAAAAGACCAAAAATAGGGACTAACCGAGCTAATGATAGAGGAAAGAACAATTTATGGCCAAATCCCATTAATTAATCATATAACAATATCATGGAAATGCTGCTTTTACCCATATATAGGAAAAAAAAAGAGAAGAACCTTGATACGAAACCAGATGAAGCCCGAGATCTTCTTGAAAATGGGAAGATCTAGGATAAGTGGCCAACCTCCTGGAGAGAACAATGTGCATGGACCATGTCAGTAGGGATGCAGCTCTGTGGCTTGCTCTTCGGGCCTAATAGGTGGTGCTATCACACCCTTCTCAAAGAAACGTACATGTAACTCCCACGTCATATGGGTCCGCCCGAGAATCATTTTATGTCTTTTTTTTAGTCGAGTTTGTTTCAGAGCCTCTCCCAACAAGTAGTTGAGTTCCTTTGACCAAGGGTGTTATTTTTTATTTTTAATGGAAAATCTGAAAATCGTATAGATTTTCGTAGGTAATATTTTCAACAAAACTGATCGGTGTTATTTTCTAAAGGCATCCAACGAAACATGTTTTCCATCACGTGTTGTCCGTTATATTTCCGTCAAAATTCCAATTGATTTTTGCTATGTTTTCTTGTATTGTGAAGAAATGTTAATCTTAAAACAACTTTATATTTCAAAATTTTTGATAATTGCTTAGAAAACTGCTAGACGTTCACTTTTAAAACAAAAAAAAAAAAAGATTCCATGTGGAAACTACCACATTCTCATATTCTTCCCTTCAATATACATAGCCGAATAAAAGAAACTTTTACAATAGGTTGTTTTTTCACTAACCTAGAGCAAGAATAACATATTATTCACTTCACAGTAAACCATTTTGTTAACATTGTTCTAATGAACTTTAGTATTGGTACAATGGGAAAATGTTGCTTTCACTATGAAGAAATTTAAGGACTCGACAATGTTGCTTGTCATGACATTAAAGCATCGACTTGGAAAATGGCAAGAGCCCAGTGAGAGCTGCCAACAATGAAAGCTCCAACAACCTTTGACCAGACATAAAAAGTTGGGCCCTTCCCCATAATGCCCCACAGTCGGGACATAAGCGCCCTCTTGCTACCCATATGAGAGGCGCCATCCTACCCTTTTTCTGAATAGGATCGCTCCAATAGCTTTACCGTTCGTGATCAGTATACTCAACTATGTATTTATTGAAAAGCGAGAGTTTCCCACAACAAAAGGGCGTAGTTACGTCCAGTATGTCCCCCCTTCTTCCCGATATGCTATGGTGCCCTCGGGTGAGTAGAAGCGGGTTGAGTCCGTATTACCCTAGAGCAACACCCGCGTCTCATCAGATCTATCCACTCGGTAATTCATCTGGTGACTTCACGGTCGCCGAACAAGCCCCAAGAAGCATCAAACATTTCCGATGAGATCCATGGATAAATTCTTATATAGCAAGCACTAGGTCCCGGTGCGAGTTTATAAAAAGTAATCAAAGGTAAGATCAAAAAGAATTTAACGCATGTAGTGGTCTTTATAGCGCTTCCTTCTAATCGTAGAAAATATCTAAGAAAACCTACTACGGAACTACTAAGTAGGGGCAAAAATACGATTAGTAGATACGTAGTTTAGAGTATGATCATAAACCTAAAATCAGACAATAACAGAGCGACCAGTGATTGAGTGATTGATCTCTAAACGTCCAGAGAATGCTCGACCGAAGAAATAAGTAACTAACAAGGAAGATTTTGGTTTCCCAACTTTATTACTTAACGAGCATTTTCAGGGACTACTCTGCTTCTTCATTACTCAAGAGGGCAATTTCTCGCACAAAATAAATTAAGGGAGCCATTGAAAGATCACTAAAATACCAAAAATAGGGACTAACCGAGCTAATGATAGAGGAAAGAACAATTTCTGGCCAAGTCCCATTAATTAATCATATAATAATATCATGGAAATGCTGCACTGACCCATATATAGGAACAAAAAGAGAAGAACCTTGATATTAAACCAGATGAAGCCCGAGATCTTCTTGAAAATGGGAAGATCTAGGATAAGTGGCCAACCTGCTGGAGAGAACAATGTGCATGGACCATGTGAGTAGGGATGCAGCTTTGTGGCTTGCTCTTCGGGCCTAATAGGTGGTGCTATCACACCCTTCTCAAAGAAACGTACATGTAACTCCCACGTCATATGGGTCCGCCCCCGAATCATTTTATGTCTCTTTTTTTAGTCGAGTTTGTTTCACAGCCTCTCCCAACAAGTGGTTGAGTTCCTTTGACCAAGGATGTTATTTTTTATTATTTTTTATTTTTAATGGAAAATCTGAAAAATCCTGTCGATTTTCGTAGGTTATATTTCCGACAAAACTGACCGGTGTTATTTTATGAAGGCATCCTATGAAACATGTTTTCCATCACGTGTTGTCGGTTGTATTTCCGTCAAAATTCCCGTTGATTTTCGCTATGTTTCCTTGTAATGTGAAGAAATGTTAATCTTAAAACAACTTTATATTTCAAAATCTTTGATAATTGCATAGAAAACTGCTAGACGTTCACTTTTAAAACAAAAAGAAGATTTTGTGTGGAAACTACCACATTCTCATATTCTTCCCTTCAATATACATAGCCGATTAAAAGAAGTTTTTACTATAGGTTGTTTTTTCACTAATCTGGAGTAAGAGTAACCTATTATTCACTTCACAAAAAACCATTTTGTTAACATTGTTCTAATGAACTTTAGTACTGGTACAATGGGAAAATATGTTGCTTTCACTATGAAAAAATTCAAGGACTCGACAATGTTGCTTGTCATGACATTAAAGCGTCGACTTGGGAAATGGCAAGAGCCCAGTGAGAGATGCCAACAATGAAAGCTCCAACAGCCTTTGACAAGACATAAGCTAATCTAACGTTCTTGAATCAGTGGTTGACATCGCAAGATAGGTGGGAAACACAAACTCCATGGTGCGCGAGAGGGTAAACAACATTAAGAGAAGTGGCAAAAGATGTGTGCCTATCATATATGAAAATGCAGCTATTGTGGTCTGGTACAAAGGATTGAAGCTGTTTGAAGAACCAAGACCACACAACTTCGTTTTCTCCGTCCGACTACACCAAGGGCGAGTGGGAAATTTTACATACTACAATCTTGAAAACTTGTTGTAAAAACACAACGCTTGTACTTATCTGAAGGCTAAGAAAAGGTACTTAAACAACAAACGTCCTTCGTTAGTAGACTCATTCTCCATGTTTTGAATGGTGCCAGAGTTAGAAGACTTCAGGAGGTGGAGATAAGTAGAAAGTAAACTGTCATTGGCTTCCTCATTTCAACGAGCTCAAGAAATTGATATCTCCTTTGCGTGCCATGCTTTAGGGTACAAAATCTTCACGTTATGTTCAGATTAAACCATATCAGGAGTATCGCAAGCACATGGGCCTTTCTTCCCGTTTCCAAATTAAGTAATAAGCAAATCCGCAAGGATTTCGGGTGTTGTATTCTTATTTGAACTTTGAATGAGAAACAACATCATATGTATGTTTTAGCTGCACTTTCCATACTTCTATTTGTGGTGCATGCGACTATACTCTTGCATACATTTTCCACTCCCATTTTTTGTCGCTGCAAATGGCGATTATACTCCAACAGCTTGTTTGAACTGCCTTCTTTTTGGAAACTAGGCCAATGAAAAATGCATCCTTTACTTCTTTTTTTTATCCATATTTGTATGTTCGCCTGTATTTCCACTCATATTGTCAGGAAAAGGTGGAGCATCTGGTATGATGAATTGGTCTTCATGTGTCACAACGTTCTGATCGAGACTCTTCTCCTTGTTGCAATCAATAAGGTCATCATCCCTAAATCAAAACCAATTGGAGTAGGCCTAAGAAGAACGTCTTTTGCCAAAGTAGTGTTAATGGAAAGGAGACTTGCAAAGGGGTCCCAATCTGAAGGATAATCCCGGTTAATCAAATCATTCTAGTATTGAAAGTCATAGTCGTGATCGTGAGTCTCTGTTTCTGTTGTGTAAGCTGTCCCTGGAACTGTTTGTGGATGTAAATTATAAATGTATGTCTCTCGTGGATGGTATACTTTCAGTGGACAAACACATGTTTTGTCTACGACTTTTCCTTTTTGAGGGAGGTACACCTTCTCAGCATGTTCTACTTGAGCAAGGACTTCATCGCCTTCAAGGGATGGAGGTGGCTGACATATTGCTAGTAAACGTTCCTCATGGTGTTCTACGTCTGTAGAAGAACTGGAGGTTTCATGAAAAGGCGAAACTGAGAAATACATATTTAATCCTTTGTTTAAAGTGTAAGCATTTTTTAAAGACTCCAAGCTAGTGTCATCATTGACAAAGATTGGGGGCATCCTAGTATGGGTAAAAAGAACATAAGGAGGAGGAGACCAGAAGCTAAGGGACGTGGATGACGGTGGCCAGTCGACGTTGAATGAGTCAAGAACAGATTTGTGAAACTTCTTGAAATCGTCATTGTCGCCATAAGCAACGCATTGGCCAAATCGTTATTTTTTCACCTTTAAATGTCAATTCCATGAAATGTTGCATTCCCAGTCTCCATTAATTATTAAAATGGAACCCAAAATTAGGAGATAACTTGGAATAAAGAACAAAAAAACAGTTTAGAAACCCAAATTTATAGGTTTTGGACCAAATATACAGTAAATGTTAAAAAGGATTCAACCACCTGTTGAAGAAGAAATAAACGCAAAATTCCAAACTTGTCCACAATGGTGTTTAACACAATGGAGAAAAAGAATGTTGGAGAATAGTATAGCTATGACCACTGACACTTAGAAATAAATGAATTTAAATGGTAGTCAACTTATAGAACATTTTTAGAGGATAGTACAACAAGTGGAAAGCCAAGAGAGAAAGGAGTTCCCACCAATGGAAAGTGGACCTCAACAAGGCCCATGCGTTGTGAGAGTTGTCCTTTGGTCTGACGTTACAAGCGTATAAGAGGGTTGGAAAGTGGATTGAACAGGATTGTAGAGAAGATAAGAGGTAGATCAGAGAGTTCTAGCGGACAATTTGGGCCGATGAGGGGAGTTCCTCAGAGAAGAACTACGCAGATGTGCGAATGTGGCAGAGAAGCTAGGAGACATACTTCATAGACGCAAGATAACCTATTGATACAATTATACAAGTGTGTGACGATGAAGCATGTAAGTAGCTCAGCCTAAGGGATTGTCTTAATTAAGTTTAGATGAGAACTTGTATTAACTGAACTGTAAATTCAGGGACATCTTTTCAAATGGATCAGGGTATGCTTAGTGGAAGAGATGGAAGATTTGAAACCGGAAATGGAGTCTGAAATCTTAATTGGCCAAACTACACATGATGAGGTGGAATCATTGAACATCTACAGTCGGGATCATAAGGAGGTTATTTCAGTGGTGAGTCTCTCTCTCTCTC